>SJYO01052474.1:84523470-84623287 GCA_006410555.1 Capra ibex | reverse complement strand
GTGTGTGTCGTGTGTGTTGTGTGTGTCGTGTGTGTCGTGTGTGTCGTGTGTGTTGTGTGTGTCTGTGTGTGTCGTGTGTGTCGTGTGTCGTGTGTGTCGTGTGTTGTGTGTGTCGTGTGTGTCGTGTGTGCTGTGTGTGTCGTGTGTGTTGTGTGTGTCGTGTGTGTCGTGTGTCGTGTGTGTGTCGTGTGTCTGTGTGTGTCGTGTGTGTCGTGTGTGTNTATATATATATATATATATATATACGGAAGTTATGTTGTGTCTTCTCGGCCCACGCCCGAAAGAAACAACGCTAAATCGTTGATCGTAGCTAAGTCACCTGTAAGGTTTGGGATCAAACTTGGAGAAGTCCATTGTATCTTTATTATGTAAAAGAATATGGTACGGGACACCATATCTGAAAAGACATTCAAGACTACCGAAAGAGGATCAACCTACCTAAAGGATTCTAACCTGATAGACCGGGGAACCCCTTTACGTGTCATTGAAATGGGACTGTAGAGACCACTTACATGGTGCATCCTCCTCTACGAGGACAAAGAACTTCCAAACCAATGTCAAGTGGACGTTTCATCACCGAGGGCTCAGATTCCTTCCTCTTTGACCGTTTTCGCACCTCGTTTCGGTGACGTACTCCACTGAGTCGGAGTAATCGACCGTGCATCTCCGTCTCGTCTGCAACAGGAACCCAGTAAAGGGTTCCTAAGACTTTGGAAAGTACCGTCTCACACCTCTCTGTCCAGTCCATTCAGGATACAGACATATCCTTAGGACACTTTTCCCGGTGCTAAACGGGTGACTCCAGACAGACGAAGTCCACTTCAACTCTTCGTCATATGAAACGTGTGGTGACACAACTTGTACCTATCGGTTGTCATAGCACGATATATCACGTCCCTTCAGACGAGCTACAATCACCGTCGGACCCACCCTCCCCTCAAACCCCCTCTTACCTATGTACACATACATACCGACTCAGGTAAGTGACAAGTGGACTTTGACAGTGGAGTAACAATTAACCGAGATGGGGTCATGTTTTATTTTTCACTTTTTTTTCGTTCTTGGTCACATGAAACGTTTTAAAGACAACTGGTTTCCACGAGCACCGACGACGACGAGAGAAAGACCGAAACAACGATAAAATCTTCACACGACTCGGTCTGGTGACGTCATGCGTTATGGTCTCCTGTTATAAATAATCCATCAAATACATTTCACACGAGGGACTTCAACACTCCCTGTGTCTGACGTGTCGACGATTCCCGTCAGGAACAGGACTTAAACTGAGAATGAAAACAAGAGTCTTGGACAACAGTGTTCAGGAAACCTTACATAGGACCAGAATACCTACTTTAACCTGGAAGTTGACCAACCCGACAACTTGAGATTTATGAGTCTATTGGGTGAACGGAGGGGACAGACCAAACTACAATCAGGTTTGAGAGTGACAACAATGGGTCCAATAATCCTATCCAGAATAGTGAGATTAGTAAACCACTGACCAAATTTCCTCACGCTTGGGTGCACGTGATCCTTGAAGTGATTCGTAAGAAGTGAACACTCGGACTAAACACAAGGATGTCCACGACAACGACCCTAACTGGGAAGACCTTCCAGACGCCCCAATATTTACATAACTACGAACACACATTCTCCAACGACCAGACGACGTCGTCCCGCCCGGCACGGAGGTCGACGAGGTCCGCCCAGAGTTCCTGGAGGTCGTCGACGGGATCTTCAGACGTTTCGGGAGAGGACGCAATGTGGTCCTAATTTAGACGACAAACGATCTCGGCACAGACCGTTCTCCGAATCTTGTGAAGGTCCTTTCTTTTTGTTTTAACACAAAGTTGTTTCCTCTTCCTTTACAACCGTGACTAGAGATACTCCAGTGAACTTGACCCTGTTTTTCAAACACAAGAGAAATAAAATTGGTCAAAAGATCCATGAAGTCCCTTATGAAAGTCGAACACTAAGATTAAATCTCTTGAATCCTTTCACTTTTTATTGAAACCCCACTAACCTTGGTCCTATTATGTAAAACGAACATATCCAATATTACTTAAATATAAATAGTTGATTAAGTCACTATTTCTTAGGCGGACGGTTTCGTCCTCTGCGTCCAAGCTAGGGACCCAACCCTTCTAGGGGACCTCTTCCTTTACCTTTGTGTGAGGTCATAAGAACGGACCCTTTAGGGTACCCGCCTCCTCGGACCGCCCGATCAGAAACAACCCCAGTGTTTCTCAGTCTGTCCTGATTACGTTGACTCACTCGTGTGTACGTGGTTGTGTGTGTGTGCACACGTGCACGTGTGGTTGATTCGTCTAGTGACGGGTCTAAAGAAAGGAAAAACGAAGGAAGAAAGGAAGGTAAGAAAGGGGGGATGTACAAGCCGTCAATCCTCACACCCACAATTCGTTCAGACCAACTAAATTTGGTGTTTGTTCAAATCTTCAAGACCATAGTAAATAGTGTTCGAGAAAAAATTTTTTCATTAATTAAACAAATGAAAACCGACAGGGCCCAGAAACAGCGCCACACACCCGAAAGAGATCGACGCAACTCACCCCCGAGGAGAAGCAAAACCACCGGAGAGAGTAGCACCTCGTGTCTGCGACCCGCCGTCCGAAGTCATCAATGCCGGGTACCCGAATCAACGAGACGCCGTACGCCCTAGAAGAACCTGGTCCCTAGTTCGACCACAGGGAACGTAACGTTCCGTCTGAGAATTGGCGACTCGGTGGTCCCTTCGGGACAGTGTTCGAGAAGGAAAAGGTCCACAGTCTCGACTCAGGGTTTCACCGTCTTGACTCCCCACCACTGTCTCAGACTCGGTCGCGGATCTGGCGCGACACGGTCCCTCTGGGTGCAGGACGAGTCAGGAGGGGCTGAGTCCCCGGGACCTCCTCGGTCTCTGGACGCCCCCAATGAGTCTCTCGGAGAGACACATTAACTCCACTACGAGTAAACTTGTGAAATAACCTTACCACACCTTATACGACTTTTCCGGGACAGTGAATGACCTTCTCACTGGAACCTGTCAATCAAATGGAGACTCTCGAAGTCAAAGGATTAAATTTTTCAGAAAGAACGATCATCTCCACGTTCCTACAGCACACACTTATGAACATGAAAGCTGTCACAAACCGTATCTCATCCACGATATGTTCGTACTCAACTATCCTAATACACAACTTTCAAAGGAAAATTAAAAAATTTTGAGCGCACACTCTCCTTCATAGACGTCTCTTCGAATGTGTCACTAGAACTCTGAAACATTATGCTCCAACTCCTCCCCTCTTTGAAACCGTAGTCCATTGGTATTTAAAGTCAGACCCGAAGAACTGAACGATCGGCACGTGTACCTAAGTAGAGTGCGGTGGCCGAGCCAAACGAGTACATGATTCACCGATATACGAGCACTCCAATACTACCGATCTCCTTCACCTACACCTTGATCGGAATCGTGTGTCCACCGTGCACGAAAAACGAGGGAAACGTGACTCACCTTACAGACGTGTGTGTGTGTGTGCGTGTGTGTGTGCGTGTGTACGTGTGAGAATCCACCTCAAGACAAAGAAGACACTCAGAGGAAGGGGGTAGCAAGAGGTTGTAGGTATCTAGAGAGAAACATATTTGATACTGTATGGACGGGGTGAAAGAAAGTGAAGTACACATAACAGAACTTAATAAATTGTAACAAGTAGGACATAGACGAAAGAGACGGACTCTTTCTCTTAATTCTTTTCTCTTTTTATCTCGAAGGGACCACCGAGTCACCATTTCTTGGACGGACGGTCACGTTCTCCGTGTCCAAGTCGTGGACCAGGTCCTTCTAGGGTGTACGGCTCCTCGTTGATTCACGGACAACTCGGAAACGACCTCTCGGGTGCACGATGTCGACGACTTCGGGTTCCCGAAATCTCGACCACGGGACGTTGTCCTCTGCGGTGGCGTCACTCTTCGGACACACGGAGTTCGTCTCTCATCGGCGCGAGCGGCATTGACCTCTTTTCGGACACGTCGGTCCTCCTAGTCGTGTCGGCCGTTTATTTACGTCAATTCTGTTTCTTTTCTCCTTTTGTATATTTACGTATATGTACCCTAGATCTTTTTACCGTGCTACTCGGATAAACTCCCCGTCCTTATCTCTGCGTCTATATCCATTACGTAAAGATCTGTTTCTTCCCCTTCCTCTCCACCCCTGTTCAACTCTCTCATCGTAACTGTACATATGTGATAGTGCACGTTTTGGCTGTCGATCCCTCTTCGACCACACATTGCGCCTCGGTCGGAGCACGGGACACTGCTGGATCTCCGCACCCTGCCCCACCCCTGTGAGCTCCCTCGTCAGGAGTACTGACAAAGTGTAACAACATGTCATCTTTGGTTGTGTTGCAACATTTCCTTAAGAGAAGGTTAATTTTTTTTTCTAAACACGAATAAAACCTAATGGGAGTGGAACCATAACTCACACACTTTCTATGAGTCCTTCCTTTACAACCACGACTACCCTGTCAAGTAGGTGCACCGATCCTCACCCGGAAAAGGACGGTCGCACAACTCCGGACGGGAGAAGTCGGTGACAAAAATTAGAGTCATAGGGACACAGTCTACTCCTGGAAGACGAAGAGTAGAGGTGTTCGGTGACAAGGAAACAAAGACAACAAGATCACATTTTTTTTTTGACCTCTATAAGGGTCTGTAACTGAACAATACTCGTTTCAAAGACGTATTCTAAAAACCGGTAACAGAAGATAAGTCTTACAGAGAGATTTTTCAATAACGTTGGAAGTCAGTGGAAATTATTTTGTTTTTGTTTAAAGGTAACGAAAGGACCAAGTCCTCTACAAACCATTACGTACGTAAAATATCGTGGAAAAGAGACGTCTTATCTTTAACGAAAGATTTTTTCATAACTCAAAAATGTCAGTGTCTCAGACTTTGGTCACCTCCTTCATACATGTAAGAGTTAGACCTCACGAAAATTTATATCATAAAAGATTATGAAAATAACATTGTGTAAAAACGCAAAATGAAGGAAGTAAAACGAACTTTTGAAAGATTTACGTAGAAGGGACTCACAACGAATTTTAATATAACAACAATTATCATAAATTCCTCGTAAGTAAGTAAGTTATACATAATACGTAAGACACCGTCCACGATACGATCTAAGACCCTTATATTATTATCACTTACCGTATTTCAACTCCTTAAATGTTATATCACCTTTCATCCTTTTTTTTATCGGAAGTTTACTTCATTTAGCATTCCTTCTTAATTTCAGTCGTCTTCAACGTATTAACATGAAATTATCATGACTTTGATTACCTATAAAAATTTTCTACAAGTTCTACACTACTTGATACTTTTATCCAGTTCTGCTTATATAGGGGGAGGGTGGTGGCACCACTAACAAATATGAAAACGTTTCTGAAAATATTTAATGGAGATTTGAAATACCCCGTATCTTGGACTTCCTAGAATCAGTAATAGGACACCGGTCGACTGTAGATGTTGTTTAAATTGGGGAACCTCGTCTCACACACGTGAAGTCACACTTCGTCTATGACCTTTCCTTCCCGTTGAAAGATACTCTTTGTTCGGACCCTTTAAGGTACCCGGCTCCTCGGACCACCCGAAGTCAGGTACCACAACGATTCCCGACCTAAGGAATCGTAGATTCAGTGGAGGTATTTTGTGTTCTGTTGGCCCTCTCTGGTCCACTGAAAAGACAAAGGTAGTCTTTTACCCAGTGAGGTGTAACTCCACCTTAAAAACCACGGAAATGAGACACGATCTAAATAGACTATTAATCTTACGACTTGTCGGTCAGTGAGAGGACCGATTTCGCACTCGTTCATTAAAGAGGAGCAAGGGTAACAAAGAAGTATCGAACCACTATAAAACTTTCGATACATGTGTAGGTCACATTTTTCAAAAGAAAGTGAAAAAACTTTCTCCATTCCTCCTCACTGATAATTCTGACTCAATTGATTTCCTTTTCAGTTGTCTTGAAGTATGGAAACTATTCCAAATAGCTAGTCTTTACTAAATACCGGAAATAGACGATAATCTGTATGAATGTCCCAAGTTTACCTGTCGGGTGGTGCTCTAGTGTCTTTATAACTCAGACGAGACCCAACTCTATCTGACATTTCTAGACTTCTAATTCCGATCAACTTCCCCCTGAAACGACCACCAGGTCACCGATTCTAAGGAGTGAGGGTAACGTCCCCGGACCCAAACTAGGGACCCGTCCCTTGATCTAAGGTGTAAGGTGTCGACTCTAGAGTGTCGACTCTAGAGTGCACGTCGGTTTATTCATTTTTCTTTATAAAAATTTTTATTACTTATTTTATTTCAATCAACTTCCTTAAGATGAGACCCACCTCCACCTCCCCTAAGACGATTTAGAGTCACCTAGTCGAGTCGGAATGGAACCTTAGGATTTTAAAAAATGAACATCTTTTTCTTAGACTTCAGTACGAAATGAATCTGTTTCAGTTCTAAGTTGACGTCATTAATGAACGACGTAAAACACATTAATATAGGGGGTCCACGGACCTTTTAGATAAACTAACAAGACAAATTAACCACCCATAACAAAAATAACAATTACTAGGACACAATACATAAATTAAACTATTTGACGAATTTAAAAAAACCTACCTTAGATTCAGTCATACTTTTCACTTCACTTTCACTGTCACAATCAACCAGTCAACATAGGCTGAGAAACACTGGGACACCTGACATCGGGAATCCCGAGGAGACAGGTACCTCAAGAGTTCCGTTCTTATAACCTCACCCATCGGTAAGGGAAGAGGTCCAGTCAAATTTACATAAATTATTTTTATGTTGGTCCGTCGTGTCGGGTGCGAAGTACTTACGCTTACATGTTTCACGTCCCACCAACCCCACGAAAAACATAAACCTTCCGAGTAAATTCCCTACGACAATAAAAAAAATAGAGATCGACTAATATAGGGACGTTTGTAAGTCCGAGTCATAACGGTCGAGATATTCTTATAGTTCCTTGAGTTCTTTAGGTCTGAAATACCATTTAGTGATCTACAAATTTACGAGAATTAATAATAGCAAATAAATAAAATTCTCGCGTGACCTACCATCTGTTTGGTCACTTTTTCGTTTAGGGGTCGGTGTGTCATTCCCCTGACAGAAATTGGAGTCGACGTCAGTCCCAGTTATCAACTTTCACGTTGTGCCTTTTGCTGACCGCTCTTATCGAAAATTCATTACTTCCCTTTAAGAATATTCACCGTCGTATAGGACCTTCGAAAGAGAAGAAAGATCTTTAGGTTCGCAGTCTCTCCTTCTTACTCTCTCTCGCTCTCTTAAAATCTCTCCACACAAGGTACAAACGTCATGTCCTCTTATTGTGCAAACTTTAAAAAACGTAAACGTCGGTCACCATCCTACTCAACCTTTCTTATGCATTCACTTAACCCGGATGCGGCTTCAAACTCATTAACAGTTACACCTGACCCCTTAACGAAGTAAACCGTTTAGTGGAAAAAACAAAAACAAAATTTAAAATAAATGAACATAAACCGACGACCCAGAACCCACGACACGCCCGAAGGAGATCAACGTCGCTGACCCCCGACAAGGAACAACGCCACACACCTGACGAGTAGCGACACCCAAAAGAACAACGCCTCGTGCCCGGGATCCGACGCACACGAAGTCATCAGCGCCGGGTACCCGAGTCATTAACACCGAGAGCTCGAGATCTCGTGTCCGAGTCATCAACACTACGTACCCGAATAAACGAGGTCCCTTACACCCTAAAAGGACCTGACCCTAGGTCGGACACAGAGGACGTATCCGTCCACCTAAGAATGGTGACTCGGAGTTCCCTTCGGACGTTTAGTCAAAAGTATATCTAGGCACTGAATTGGTCTCGTTTAGTGGTACGAAGTCCCATTTACGGAGACACAGACCCCTGTGGTTTTTCTTAACGTCCAAACTGGTGTAGGAAGGATAGATCAGTAAGTCGCTGAAAGGCGACGAATGTGCAATTGGTATGATCGGATCGTCTCAGGAAGGGCTGGACCGGGGACGGACGGGGAAGTCGGAGAGGAAGACGGTCGGGGGAAGGGAGTACATAAGGACGAAGGGTCTTATCCCCTGATTAGAGTCAAGGGTTTACGAAAAACGCAAACGTAGGGACGCGAACAACAAGGGAAACAGAACTTATATTACAACGGACTAATCGAAGACACCAAAGGTCTGAGTCGAATTCATAGAAAAGAATTCGTTTATGAAAGAATAGAGATTTGGTCGTAAAGTATTCGAGACCAAGTTCAGTCTCGAATTCTTTTGTCTCTTTTAACATAAATGTAGTTCGACATCTTCACTAAGACTGAGAGACGGTCCCAACGTACTATTCGACTTATTTATTTACCTTCCGAAGGGGCCACCGAGTCTACCATTTCTTAGACGGACGTTGCATCCTCTGTACCCAAGATAGGGACCCAGTCCTTCTAGGAAACCTCTTACCTTGCCGTTAGGTGAGGTCATAAGTACGGACCTCTTAAGGTACCTGTCTCCTCGAACCGTCCGGCGTCAGGTACCCCAACGTCTCTCAACCTGTGATGACTCGTCGACTGTGTGGTATTTATTTACCTAACTGTACTCGAAGGGTTTACTCCGTATACCATCGAGGAAAACTTACTGAGTGGAACACGAACACTCGTATCAACGTTCAGGCTTATAACAAACTCAGTCACAAAGAGGTTGAATAAACTGTTACCTTTGACAAGAAACTCTTGTAGGTAATTTCAGAACTCCCTTCCGACTAAACTCTGGTATCAAACCCCTGTTAGAACGGAATTTTGTACCAAAACGAATTATACTTCTTTATAGAATCTTTTCTTACAGAGACCTTACCATCTCTCTGGTTTATCTAAAACAGGTAAAGAAACTTACCTGAAGTGTTGACGCAAAGTCATAAAGTTATAAACGTAGTAAAAATTACGCCTGAGGTGAGGAATAACTTCGGTACCGTAGGGCCTATCAGTGTGTCAGGTTGGTGTTCTTTATGTTTAAACGTAATGTTAGAATTATTACAAAATAAACTTTTTAAAGTTTGTATGTGTCTTCATCTCTCTTCTCATACAACTTGGGTATATACGAATAATAGTTCTAAGTTCAATAATTTTAAAACGAAGTAAAAAAGAAATAACACATAGGAGGAAAAAACGACTTGACAAAATTCCGTATAGGTTCTGTAGTATAGTGAAGTAAGAAAATGAGAACGTCACACAGAAGTGATTTCACCTGTAACGAACATAATGAACGTTATTATTACAACGTGAATAGTTTTAATACCATTACAGAACCCTTATAGCAATGGGGTAAGTGCAAGATTGAAACTTTTTGTAACTTATATCAAGTGTATTGTATTTTTAATCAGAAATTTATCTGTTAAGTCACCAAACATGCTATAATTTTTTGTATATGTTGGTAGTGAGGATAAAAGTCGTAGAAAAATAGTGGGGGGTTTCTTTGGGTATGAGTCGTTAGTGAGGGGTAAAAGAGAGGGAGGTGATTAGATTAAGGACAGAGATCTAAAACGGATAAGACCCGGCACAGACCAGAAAACACTGACCGAAGAAAGAAAATCGAATTACAAAAGTTTCACGTAAGTGTAAAATCGTGCATAACCATGCGATAAGGAAAGATACCGACTCAATACAGGGTACCATACCTATACAATGTAAAACAAATGGACAAGCGGTTTCCAACCATCTGTAAACCCTACAAAGGTACAAAACAGATAAACTTTGTGTATTAATACTTGTAAGTACGTGTAAAAATACAACTGTATACAAATGTAAAGAACACACATATAGGGATTCTCACCTTACCCATCCAGTGTACCATTGAGATATATAATGAAAAACTCCTTAACGGTTTGACAAAGGTTTCGCTACCGTTGCAAAAGGTAAGGGTAGCAGTTGAAAACTCTTAAGACTAACGAGGTAGGAGTGGAAATGGACAATGAATAACAGACACTCTAAATCGGCAGAATCACCCACACTGCACCATAGAACACTAAAACTAAGTATATTAGTTAATATATATATTAACTATATTTCTATTTATATATTTAATATATAATATTTTATATATTATATATTAAAGATTTAATATTTATATATTATATATTAAATATTTAATATTTATATATTATATACTAGTTAATATAAAGGGATTACTGTTTATAATTCTTGGAAAAGTAAACACATAATAGGTAAATATAAAGAAGAAACCTCTTTATGAATGAGTTTAGGAAGGGATCGAAAATTCACCCAATAACCAAATAAGAGATAACTTAACGTTCTCAATAAACATATAAGACTTAGGGTCCCGGAACAGTCTATATAATCAACGTCCATAAATTTAGAGTAAGAAGTCCAACAGAAAAATGAAAGAACTACCTTAGGAAACTTAGTGTCTTTTAAAGTTTAAAACTAGTCCAGGTTAACTGGTCAAAAAACAACGAAGACCAAAACCACAACATGGATTCTTTGGTAACAGATTAGGTTCTAATATATCTAAATACAGATAGAAAAAACACTCTCAAAACGTTGAAATCGTAAATAAATCCGGAAACTATGTAAAGTTCGAGTAAACACACACACACACTATATTCCTTCCCCGGTGTGAGCATTTTCACTTTAAAATCGAAGGCGGAAGTCCAACCGGACCTTTCTGAACAAAGGGACGACGGACGTACAGGGACACCTAGGGTGCGGTGTAGGGTTGCGGAGGTAGGAATCGTTTAGTCCTGTGTGAAATAATCTTAAAGAGACACATAATCCCTCGTCACATTAGCCTCATCCTCTCCTGTTTCAGAAGTAATGTTTGACTAGTGTAAATTAATTCGTTTGTTCGTGCGACACTATCTGTCGACCACGAAGGTAGAAGGGGGACAAACCAACCAGACAAGAACGGAAGGAACGAATCAGTGACAGTGCAAGCGGAGCACCGCTGGGACACCTGGCGTCGGGAGGTCCGGGGAGACAAGTACCCTAAGAGACCCGTTCTTGTGACCCCTCCCAACGGTAAGGTAGGAGGTCCCCTAGAAGGGTCGGGTCCCTACCTTGAGTCCAGAGGGTGTGACGTCCGCCTAAGAAATGACTGACTGGGTGGTCCCTTCGGGAAACGGCAGGAGCTGATGAGGTAAAAAGACCTGTACCGTGCACCACACACCTCAGCCGAAGGGTGTCAGGGACAGGCATTCGACTGGAATGTCGTGTGTGCGGACAAGTTCCTCACCCGTTTGACGCGACCGAACCGGTTACTCTTAAGTTATAGACCTCGGTATCACTAACCAAGTCTCTACATGTATCTTGGCTTTCCTAGTTCTCTCTACATACACCTTAATCACCCTTTCATTCGTCCACATCGGACCTTCAGGACGACAGAATTGCAGTCTTTCCCCATGTAATGTAAGGGAACGAGTCAACACAGACTCAAAAACTCTGAAGTACCTGACGTCGCACGGTCCGGAGGGACAGGTAGTGGTTGAGGGCCTCAAATGCGTTTGAGTACAGGTAACTCAACCACTACGGTAGGTTGGTAGAGTAGGACACAGTAGGGGAAGAGGAGGACGGAATTTAGAAAGGGTCGTAGTCCCAGAAAAGTTTACTCAGTCAAGAAGTGTAGTCTACCGGTTTCATAACCTCAAAGTCGAAGTCGTAGTCAGGAAGGTTACTTATAAGTCCTGGCTAAAGGAAGTCCTAACTCACGAAACTAGAGCAACGTCAGGTTCCCTGAGAGTACTCAGAAGAGGTTGTGGTGTCAAGTTTCCGTAGTTAAGAAGCTGTGAGTCGAAAGAAATATCAGGTTGAGAGTGTAGGTATGTACTGGTGACCTTTTTGGTATCGGAACTGATCTACCTGGAAACAACCGTTACATTACAGAGAGGAAAAATTATACGACAGATCCAACCAGTATTGAAAAGAAGGTTCCTCGTTCGCAGAAGATCAAAGAACCGACGTTAGTGGTAGACGTCACTAAAACCTCGGGGGGGTCTATTTCAGAGAGTGACAAAGGTAACAAAAGGGGTAGACAAACGGTACTTCACTACCCTGGCCTAAGGTACTAGAATCAAAAGACTTACAATTCGAAATTCCGTCGAAAAAGTGAGAGGAGAAAGTCAAAGTAGTTCTCCGAGGGGTCAAGAAACGTCTTTCCCCATAGGCAGACAATTCTTTTGGTTGTACAACATACCGTCTTTGGTTGTGTTATAACATTTCGTCAATAGGAGGTTATCTTTTGGTTCGTTATACTCCTTTCCACTCGACTCTCTACCCAAGAATGATAGGTGAGTTGTCGTCCTGGGTCGAAACGGACTTCAAATCTGATAAAGACCTAGAAGACTTACGTACTCTATGTGTCTATAAGGAAAAATCTAAGTGTCGACTCTCTCAACACCAAGACGACGTCTATCTAACTACCTTCGACTTCTATCCTACATTTTTTACGAAACACGGAAAAACCTGAACTGTTGAATCTTCCCTTTGGTTCTCTCTCTCTCTTTCTTTACATACTGATTACGTACTCATCCGTAGACTTATTTTGTCCACTTGTCCTGTTGATGACCCCTCCCTTGGCCTTTTTCAGAAGTTTTTCTATTAATGAGTAAACCCCAACTCTTTACTTAACCGCAAGTGATTGAACAAAACGTTTGTTGTCTTGGGTAAGAAGGTGGTGCCGAATGTCTTTAGTAAAGGTAATACAACACCTTCCTGTGAAACAATGTGAGCTGGTCATCATACCGGGGTTGACACTCTACTGGGTATGGTACCGTGGAAAGATTACATACCTACACTCTCAACCTGACACTTCTTCCGACTCGCGACTCCTTAACTACGAAAACTTGACACCACAACCTCTTCCGAGAACTCTCAGAGAACCTGACGTTCCTCTAGGCTGGTCAGGTAAGACTTCCTCTAGTCGGGACCCTAAAGAAACCTTCCTGACTACGATTTCGACTTCGAGGTCATGAAACCGGTGGAGTACACTTCTCAACTGAGTAACCTTTTCTGAGACTACGACCCTCCCCAACCCCCGTCCTCCTCTTCCCCTGTTGGCTCCTACTCTACCGACCTACCGTAGTGCCTGAACTATCTGCACTCAGACTCACTTGAGGCCCTCAACCACTACCTGTCCCTCCGGACCGCACGACGCTAAGTACCCCAGCGTTTCTCGACCTGTACTGACTCGCTGACTTGACTTGACTTGACTTACCGGCACTTCTCTTCGACCCTTGACTTCATGGTCCAACAATCTTTTAAGTATTAAACCCTTCACCGTAGTTCCAAAACTCTCGGAATGATATAAAATTGAATCACGTAATTTTTTTTCGGGGTTGAAAGGAAAACCAATGTGCCAAAAGCAACGACACGTGTCTGAGAGGGATCCCCGTCGTGCATCCCCCAGGAGACCGACGTCGCGTGCCAAGAGTAGCGCGCCGAAGAGGGCAACGTCTCCTGTCCAGCTCCGTGTGTCAAAGTCACCAACACCGCGTACCCGAATCAACGAGGTGTCGCAGACCTTAGAAGAGACGGGTCCCTGACTTGGACAAAGAGGACGTAACCGTCCGCCTAGGAATGGGTGACATGGCGGCCCCTTCAGGATAAGTCACATCAAAACTCTATTTCCGGGACATATCATAACACGAAACACAACAAAATTGGGATATCTGAATCCTAGTAAGTCAGGTTGAGAAAGTAAAGTGCCTCTTTTCTTTAATATAGGGGAGATCTTACATGGGCTTCAGTGTGTCGTCCCTTCCTTGATATTAGAACCAAAGAAGCAAGAATCAAATCCGAAAGAAGATAAAGTATAGAAAATAACTTCGAAGACGACTTCTTTTTTCTTTAGTGAAAGAATTCTTGTTTTCGACCACCCTGAACGTCACTTTAAGAACTCCTTTTTCATTTCTTGTCCCGTCCTAAAATACCCCTACTCGGAAAACCACTCGTCTAACGGTCGACCCACAAAAGGAGTAAGACTCAAACCATGCGTCTGAGGTGACCTTACCGACCTACCGACGGTGAAAAGTAGGTCTACCACGAGGGTGACAGACAATTTAGTCCGCCCTTTGACACCAGGAATGCGTCTCAGAGAAGTGTGGATAAAGGTCGTACGTCCTAAGGGTCGTATGACCTTAACTGTAGTCCGTTAATAATGTTCAGAGTATAAGAAAAAAAGAGAACCCTCTACTAAAAAAATTAGAAGAAATGACTTGGTAGAAGAGGGGAGACGTTGAACGCATTATTCTTCCAATATGTCTGGGTGACATCGAAGTTTTTTCTACTACTCTCTAATCGTATTTTGACAATTCTCCATTCGTCTGTTTTATTTCTTTGCAACCTTAAAAAAAAAAAGAAATCTTTTCAACTACGATTACAAACGAGGAAAGACGACCCGAGAGTCCCCAAGGGTCCCCGTGTCACCATTTCTTAGGTGGATGGTCACGTCTTCTGAACCCAAGTCAGGGACCCAACCCTTCTAGAGGACCTCCTCCTGTACCGTTGGGTGAGGTCATAAGAACGGACCTCTTAGGGTACCTGTCTCCTCGGACCGCCCGATGCCAGGTGCCCCAGCGTTCTCAGTCTGTACTGACTAATACGTGTGTCAACTGAGAGTCTTAGAAACATATCTTATCCGAGTCTTCTCCTTTAGATACACTATTAGTTCTACTGTACAGAACTACAAAGTAAATCTGTCGTCCGGGTACAAAAGAATAAAACACACACAGACCCCACCGACTTATCCCCCGGTGACTATCTCAGACCCCTCTGTCCACTATTACGAGAAGAAAGAGAGAGGACGTCGTGCGAAGCCATAAATCGGTGGCTGACAACAAAGTACGGAAACGACTACGAGACATCTTCACAAAGATTACTCAAAGGGTGATAACGTCAATACTTTGAACGGATTGTGTACCTTTCAAGGAAACCGTGTAAAGGATCATCATACAGTTTTCTTTTCACTTTAATTGTACTGTACGTGAGTGATGTTCAAACGACAGATTTTGTCCTACTGTGTCTTTCTGTTTACACAAATTCGCTCGACGTTTAGTAAGACAAGAGAAACCACAGGTCCTTGGTAAACGATCTCGAACCCCTTATCTTATCGAACAGTCAATGCGAGTGGCAACCTACATGAAACAGAACCGCCTATTCACTTTACCCTCCTTTTATATTGAAAACCTTAACGAACCTGGATCACATCTTCCCTTTGACCTTCTCAACTTCAGACTCAATTCGACCCTCTCTTCTCATATTCGTATGTCTTATATCCTTACATCTTTTAATATACATATATATATATATAAATCATTATCGACATAACTCTATATTAAGTGTATGATGTGTTGAGTTGGTAAATTTCAAAAAGTCACCAAAAATCATATAAGTGGCTTAACACGTTTGTCATGGTAACAGTTAGAATCTTGTAACGTAGTGGAGTTTTTTTTTGGGGAGTACCCTACTTAACTCTCTCATTGCAACTTTGTATGTAATGGTACACATTTTCTCTCTTGACCCCGAACGCCGCCTCCCCTCCACCGCCAACGACAGAGATTTTGTCCTTCCGACTTCTCCCTTCCCTATATACATATGAATTCCGACTAAGTGTAACAACTTACCGTCTTTGGTCGTGTTGTAACATTTCGTCAATAGGAGGTTAATTTTTTTTTTTTTTTTCTTTGGAACACACGAAACGGATAACGTCAGGGGGTCGGGATTCGTCAGTGACAAAAGGAAAGAGACACATACTCAAAGGGATGAGACCTGTGCAAACATAATTACCCTAGCATTGTAACGTTATGCACCGGAAAACAAAGACCGAAGAAAGTAAATCTTATTTCAAACGTCCTACGAAGACACGACATCGTCTGGAGTCACAGCATAAATAAAAATACTGTCTCATCATAAAGTACCACACGTACATAGTATAAAACAAATAGGTAAGTAGTCAACCAGGTGTAAACACAAGACAAGTGGAAAACCGATACTCCCTATTACAACGAGATTCGTAAACAAATATGTAAAATAAAAATATGTCTACATTATGTGTCCAGTCACCCTTTAATAAGATAATTATTGATTCTACAGTCTTTATAAAATCGAATGACACCAAAATTATGATTACAAAATATTACATTTTGGACACATAAATAAAGATTCCTCATCTATTTTTTAAGTCTTCAGACTAAAATCAAATCAATACCTCGACCCTGAAAACTTTGACCAAGGTAAAATTCCTTAATAATTTGAAGGGGGTCTGTGTAGTGATAGGTTCTATAACCAAGAGTGTGAGAATGGTAAAGTGAGTCGGATTCCCCATCCTGGAAGAGGGTAGTCCGTGACCTCGACCGAGGTACGATGACTACGAGATCATCGTTTCTCTGCGGCAATCATCTTCTTTAATCGTGTGCCTCTCTAAAGTCATACAACCATCGTAACACCCCTCGGCAATGACCTCTTCCTCCTCCTTACTACCGAAGTGTGGACCTTCCCAGTCACTTCTGACGTAAAGTGTTTACACCAGTGTAAGTTTAAACTCAAAAGGTTTTTACTTAATCTTGGAAAGAAAAACGGTGTTATATTTTATAGAATTTAAAAAGGAGTGATGAAAAAACAATGGTAGTATTAGTGATAATAAATCGTGAGCACACAAAAGAAAAAATAATCCCTTTGTTTTACTTAGCACAAGTGTATTGTTTGATGGTTTGGAACAGTCAACATGTTTTAATTTTAAAGAAAAAGACACCTGAACAATACAGATGAAAGAAGACTCGATAAAATATAAATATAATTGTGAAACTAGTCGAAAAATTTTAGGTAAATAACTTGTCTTTTGAACCTATAATTACTTTATCTTATCCCCATTGAAATATACCTTTCTACTTCAAGAATCGTAACTCTATCTCAAATTTTAATTATGTTTAAAAAAAGAATCCAAAAAGAGTCGTATAAAAACGATGTGTTTATCATAAAACTTCAGATCCAATCAAAAATTTCTTATTAATTAACAACAGAATGAATTTTCACAACACTTTTGACGAATAAAACAATACAATTTTCGACACCTTAAACTTTCTTTGAGAATTTTAACAAATCAGGTAACGAGTCTCTGTGTTGTCTACCACGAATAATTGTTCTAAAAGGGATCTTCAGCACATTAAAGTCATACTGTTACTAAGGTTATGTATAGTAACGTGACTCTTATTAGACATACACTTCTTGGTGTTCAAGTAGAAAATATTTAGTGTTTCGATATTTATAATCGGGAGTAAACAATGCATTGTGTAGGAATGAAACGAAAGTACCAATGAAGCCTAACGTGACTATTTTACTACTTTATGACATTAAACTATATAAAAATTGATAACACTGTAGGCGATTTAAATATACCTTCAATTTTGAATAACAATACACCTATAATTCTTAGATTATTTGACTTAATTGAACAAATAGTGAACAAATTCGTCGTAGGTGTATGTATGACGAATAACGAAAATATCTTACAACTTAGTACGACTAACGTAACTTTACTCACGAAACAATACTTTTATGAAAAAAACTGTAAATCCGTAAATTTACTTCAACCGACAAAACTGGGGATCAAGGTACCACTCTATCGGACAACAAGTATTACTTCCCCCTATATTTTAACGCTCCTTTAAAACTTAATCAGAATACTTTTCCGACGAAGGTTTCTACCTTGTCGTAAAAATTCCTACGCCCATAGATACCGTTCTTGTCATTATGTCGGAGACTTTTTTCGGCATATAATTAATGACCCGATACCCGGGTGGTCCAATGTCAGTACTCCCCCTGGAGACCGACCACCTCCACCGACCCCTAGTGAACCACCCTGACAGTCTCAAACCTAACCACCAAAGTCGGACTTGTTTAGTATAGGCAGAGCTCTCTCGGAACCTCTTCCTGTACCGAAGGGTGGGTCATTAGAACGGACCCTTTAGGGTACCTGTCTCCTCGGCCCACCCTACATCAGGTACACCAGAGTTCTTAACCTATACTGCATTGTTGATTTAGTGGTGGTGGTCTCTCTCGTATCAGTATCGATCTCTTTTTGGTAGTCAATCATCTCCACCCTGGAGTCTAAGGAGATCTCAAGGATGTCTAAATCTACACAAGTCCCACTCTTCTCTTTACTTGACAACTCATCGGAGTCGTCGAATCACCGAAGGTATTAATATGCACCTTTACCCCTCCATCCTGTGTAAATTTGAAAATCTAAAAAAAAATCTAAATCTGTAAATTCCCTACCAAGAGAAGAGTCTCCCGATTCTTTTATATTTTACGTATTAATACCAAACACATTCCTATAAAAAGGTTTTGTAAAACAGATCCGTCAAAACCTTTACCACCCATCTTTGGTGTCACTGTACGAACGGAGGGGTGACCTTCGTGGCCGAGGAGGATGGGACGTGAGACCGTCGAGGTCTGAGGACCCTGTCCACCTCTGGGGAGGGACGTGAGGGGTTAGACCGACCCTTTGGTTCGGTCCGTAAAGAGAAGAGAACGGAGAGGAAGGGACGGACCTACCCCGTGTCGTGGGACGAGTCTTCCATCTTAGGTCGGGACTGGTAGACCCTAAATAAAACTATATACCACATTTTCCCCGAAGGAACCAATGAGTTACCATCTTTAAGACGGACGGTTACTTCCTGTGTACCCAAGTCAGGGAACTAACCCTTCTACGGGACCTCTTCCTTTACTGTTGGGTGAGGTCATAAGAACGAACCCTTTAGGGTAGCTGTCTCCTCATACCACCCGACGTCAGGTACCCCAGTGTTCTTAGTCTGTACTTATTTGTTGTTGTTAACATATTTTCTGAATTTATCCGAGGAGAGGAGGTGGGGGAGTGGTCATCAGTTAAAATCCTCGGGGCAAATAATTCAGAACAAGTAAGAGTAACACACCACAAACCAACACCACCCTCTTTGTATGACTGAATAGTTGTTGTACCTCGAGTAATTATAACTCTACCAAACCCCAACCCCTGAAACATCTAATCTTTCGGACCTTAGGACGGGTAAGTTGGAAGGGAAATGTATATAGTTCAAAAATATACATGTATCAGTCAAGTCAAGTCAACGAGTCAGCACAAGCTGAGAAACACTGGGGTACCTGACGTCGTGTGGTCCGGAGGGACAGGTAGTGGTTGAGGGCAGCAGATAAGTCTGAGTACAACTAACTCAACCACCACGGGTAGCTCGGTAGAGTAGGAGACAGCAGGGGAAGAGGAGGGTGGAAGGTAGAAAGGGTCGTAGTCCCAGAAAAGCTTACTCAGTTGAGAAGCGTACTCCACCGGTTTCATAACTTCAAAGTCGAAGTTGTAGTCAGGAAGGTCACTTGTGGGTCCTGACTAGAGGACAACCTCCCTGACCGACCTAGAGGAACGTCAGGTTCCCTGAGAGTTCTCAGAAGAGGTTGTGGTGTCAAGTTTTCGTAGTCAAGTAGCCGCGAGTCGAAAGAGATATCAGGTTAAGAGAGTAGGTATGAACTGGTGACCTTTTTGGTATCGGAACTGATCTGCCTGGAAACAACCGTTTCATTACAGAGACGAAAAAATTACACGACAGATCCAACCACTATTGAAAGGAAGGTTCCTCATTCGCAGAAAATTAAAGTACCGACGTCAGTGGTAGACGTCACTAAAACCTCGGGTCTTTTTATTTCAGTCGCTGACAAAGGTGACAAAGGAGTAGATAAAGGGTACTTCACTACCCTGGTCTACGGTACTAGAAGCAAAAGACTTACAACTTGAAATCTTGAAAAAGTGAGAGGAGAAAGTGAAAGTAGTTCTCCGAAAAATCAAGGAGAAGTGAAAGACGGTATTCCGACCACAGTAGACGTATAGACTCCAATAACTATAAAGAGGGTCGTCAGAACTAAAGTCGAACACGAAGTAGGTCGGGTCGCAAAGAGTACTACATGAGACGTATATTCAATTTATTTGTCCCACTGTTATATGTCGGAACTACATGAGGAAAAGGATAAACCTTGGTCAGACAACATGGTACAGGTCAAGATTGACAACGAAGGACTGGACGTGTGTCCAAAGAGTTCTCCGTCCAGTCCACCAGACCATAAGGGTAGAGAAAGTCTTAAAAGGTGTCACATAACACTAGGTGTGTCAGTTTCCGAAACCGTATCAGTTATTTCGTCTTTATCAACAAAATATCATCCAAAACACAAAAAAAATTTGGAACTCTATGGCAAAAGGTGAGTAGATACGCAGACAAGAACACGGTTTGGACACGACGAATAACGTCCGTATATTCTACAAGATTATGGACCATGCCGGTGCGACCGGAAACTAAGTCAGACGAAAGTTTGATAAACTTGATAAAAGTAAACAAACTTATGAATCAAAAATTCTAGACTTATATCCGAAGGGGGTGGTACGGTTTACTCGGAACTAGATCTGACACATCTCGAAAAAAAGAATTTTATGTTTATACCAATAACGACTGTTTGATTGGTATCAATTAAACCGCCATAGTACTTCAACTATCGTTCCCTGTACGAGACTTTTTATTGGTCTGTTGACATTGAGAGAAAAAAAAATTAAAAAATTAAAATAAAAATAAAAATAAAAATAAATAAATAAAAATTAATAAATAAATAAAAAAATTAAAATTTTAGAAATTAAGAATGTACGCAAGGGTTTGTACTGTAAGAGAGTACATTGAGAGAATTTCCCAAAAATACGAAATTGAAAAGTTGTCGTGGAAGAACTTAATGTGAGTCTTGCCTAAGCCACGTGGTCACGTTAAATAGAAGAAAAGATATACACATTTCATACACATGTTTAGTCGACAAAAGATGCAGTCAATTATAGTCAGTGGAGAACTACTCGAATATTGTACTAAGTTTCTAACGTCGTTCCACCTTTCTCTCTCTTTTGGAAGGTGGCCTTGGTACCAGAAGATAAATAACTAACGAAATGTAGGCGAACGAAAGGGGTTGTTAAAGTCCAACGACTATTGCTTACAGGTGAAAGTTTTTCTGGATTTTGTCACTGATGTCCTTTCGTCTTCTTTTGACTTTCTCCTCCTCCACCCACCACTCCGATTTGCAGTTCTTGAAACCCACTCCGTTTCCAGGACACACAAGTGCGATCGTTTAACATGTCGAACCGATGTTCTGTTTGACCATCTTGGTAGATTCGTACCAGAAATACATCTAAATAAGTAAATAAGTCCTTTATAGATAACTCGTGCATGAAATATGGACTAGTCTCTTCCGTTACCGTGGGGTGAGGTCATGAGAAGGACCTTTTAGGGTACCCGCCTCCTCGGACCATTCGACGTCAGGTACCCCAGCGTTTCTCAGCCTGTGCTGACTCGCTGAAGTGTAAGTGAAAAGTAAAAGTCCTTAACCTCTTCCTTTACCGTTGGGTGAGGTCACAAGAACGGACCTCTTAGGGTCCCTACCCCCTCGGACGACCCGACGACAGATACCCCAGTCGTCGTCGTCGATACGGACCATGAGGAAATCCGTACTCTTTGTTTCATCAGTCGTTTAGTCTGTGTTTAGGGCCGAGAGGACCTCGAAGGTAAAATCACATCCTTGGTATTATTATATGTTAGATACAACATACAACCCATAATCATTAACGACTCGTCTTTTTGTTTGGGCCTTCCCTCTCCTTCATTTTCTAACCCCTCCCATGAACTATTTCACCAGCCCCTTTCAGAGGGACTCTTCGACAGAAACCTTTTTAATGGTCTTCCGACACTCCCAGACCACTCCTATAATCCCCTTACCTCTACGACCGACACCCTTGTCGGTCAAATTTCCTACCACAGGAGTATCCTCCGACCTCCCTCGCCCCCCCGACCCGTCTCACGACCTTCCCAACACCAATCGCGGACGTTGACGTCCTCGCCTGGATCTACAAAAGTTCCGAGAAACCCATTATTTCCCGTCCTGGAGTTTATTTCTGTCGAGTTTATTTCTCTTGAGATTAAACTTTTCTGTGTACGGGGGTCACAAGTATCGTCACGATAAATATTACGGTTCTGCGTCTTCGTCGGACTTACAGACAGGTGTCTGCTTGCCTGCGTCTTCTGCACCGTGCACATACGGTGCTCTTCCATACTTTGGCGCTGCGCGTCGTTGTGCCTACGTGTATCTCTAACAGTACGACTCACTTCATTCAGTCTGTGTCCACTTTATAGTATACTATAAGGACCATACTCATCACTTCAACGAGTCAGCACATGCTGAGAGCCGCTAGGGTAACTACCATCGGATGGTCCGAGGAGGTAGGCACCGTAAAGGGTCCGTTCTTATGACCTCACCCCACGGTAAAGGAAGAGGTCCCCTAGAAGGCCTGGGTCCCCACCTTGGGTCCAGTCGGTGGAACGTCCGTCTACGAAATGGACGAGACACGGGGGTCCCTTCGGGAATATACGTCTTAGATTTTTCTTTACTATGTTTACTTGAATGAAGGTTTCGTCTTTGTCTGAGTGTCTTGAATATCAATACCCTCCTTCTGACCCCCTTCGCTATCAATTCCTCAAACGCTATCTACACATATGTACAATATAAAATTTAACCATTTGTCGTTCCTGATGACATATCGTCCCCTTGAGATGTGACTTTCAATACACCGATCGAACCCACCCTCCCCTCAAACCTCTCTTACCTATGTACATATATATACCGACTCAGGGAAACGACAAGTGGTCTTTGATAGCATTGTAAACAATAAACCGACATGAAGTTATATTTTATTTTTCAAAAAATTTTTTTTTTTGTGTTTCTTTAATCGGAACAGTACGAAGTATTAAAAATAAGTCAACATATAATTCAACACGTACACGAGTCCCAAAGACTGCGAAGCTTCTTACTTCTCTGTATGACCACACATGTCCATGTTCAAATGTCAAAGAAAGGGGAAATGAAACCGTATCTGGTAAAACTTCAAAATCGTTTGTAAAATCCTACAGGAGGACGTAAACCAGGTAGCGACAAATAAAACCTACGTTTCTTCTGTTCTGGAGAGAACTAGGTAAACTGTAATACTTATGAATCTACAGGTGGTCTTCTCATAACACGAGATTCGACCACTTGAGACACCAAACATTAGAGAAAATTCCTCAGTCTTAACGTCTATTACTAGGGACTTTATATTAAAGCACAGTAAGTGGATGGACGGTTAAAGGGAGATTTAAATACCCAAGGATATTTTGAATGACACTTTGAGTTCTACGATCATTGTTCAGTTAAAGTCTGATTAAAAAAAAAAAGTTCTGTCTCTATGGAAATAAACCCAGAACATCAGTAAAAGTGTGACAGAATAACACAACAACCGAAAAACAATAGACGAATAAATTTCTTTTATCTCACTCCAAATATTTTAGTACCAAAATCAAGGTCTTAGATTGGGCTATCAGTAAAATGACTCCAGAAGACACATAAGTGATTCCTCCTTTTATAGTTTAGTGAACCGTAAAAGCTCCGCTGCTCTCTTCTTATGTATTACATAAAGGAGCCTTCGACGAGAAAGAAGGACACGTATCCTCCTCCTTTCAGGTGGTAGACGTGGGAGTGTGTACACATTAGTTCGGGCTAAGGAGACTTCGACTACAAACCATAAATGTCACTGAACCAAAAAGGCGAAATTACTGTAGACACTAAAAATAGTGAAACAAATACCTTTCCCCTTTACCCCCCACCCACAATTACACACAGTCCCGAGACACCAACTACGAATCGCGGGGTGAGGTCCCGTACAACGACTAAATCCGACAGTCCTCTTACCCAATCCCTCTACGGGTCACCACGGTCGACTACACCGACCGTTCGTCGACCCGGTGTCTCCGCGGAGATACCACCTCAATTGTCAACCCGGTCTTTTCCGACGTTTAGTTGCTACTCACATTTATAATCAAACTTACCAATCCTCCTCGTCTCGAAGACCAGAAGCCAATAATCGACTAATATCCTCACGTCACCACCCTTCGACGTCGGAAACAACCTCTTGTCATAATAACCTTCGTTTATTTTATCCCCGAAAGTCTCTTCCTTTCTTTTACACGGGATAAAAAACAAGTCTTATAGGTCACTTCGGCGCTGCAACCTCGTGTCCGTGAGCCCCCCGGAGACATCGTCCTATCGTCCGTCCTCTCTCACCTTCGGCAAACGGACCGACGAAGCCGGTCACGAACCCGACTCCCATCTCACAACCAACGACTCTGTGACGTGTCAGTGTGGTTAGCGATGCACTTACCCCTTCGAACTAAGTGTGGAAATCCCCTCTCCTCCCCATCCCTTCGGCTCCCTTGTCGTACGCACTGGTGTGTGTGCGTAATAACAAACAAACGTACAAGAGAGAGGAGGTGACCTGACACCTACGGGACTCTCTCGACAAGTACGTAGAAGTAGAATATAGTCGTAACAAATAACTTGCCTTCTCGCCCCACTTAAAGGAAAAATATTACAGTAGACCGAAATGTAACCCCCGACTAACCAAATGTGACGACACAACCAAAGACGACATGTTTACCCTGCGTCGGTACGACACGACAGGAGTCAGCGGGTCGACAGAGGACGAGAAACGCTGTGGTACCTGACATGGGACGGTCCGAGGAGACAGGTACCCCTAAGAGGTCAGTCCTTATGACCTCACCCAACGGTATGGGAGGAGGTCCCCTAGAAGGGCTGGGTCTCTAACTAAGGTCCAGAAGACGTGACGTCCACCTAAGAACTGACCGACTCAGTGGTCCCTTCGGATTCTTAAGACCTCACCCAGTGATAGGGAAGAGGTCCCCTAGAAGGATTCGATCTTTAACTTGGTCCCAGAGGACGTAACGTCCGCCTAAGAAATGGTCGACTCGATGGTCCCTTCGGGTTTCGTCGGTATTTATATGTACATGGGAGGGAGAACTCTGAAGGAAAGTGGGACGAGGGGCAGGTCGGGGAGATCCAACAAGGTCTCGTGGTCCGACTCGAAGGACACAATATTTCGTTAAAGGGTGATCGATAGATAAACTGTGATTACAGTAAAAATTGGAGAAGTCAAACTACCATTGAACAAAAAGTCGATACAAGGCTCCTCGGGTGTCACACATTTAAATGAGAGAAGGAAAACTTCCATACTCGGAATTACTTCTTCCTAACATGTTCTCGTCTCCTGTCCTGGTAGAAATATATTTACGTCCTTAGTAGTAACTAAGTAACTTATAGGTAGGTAGGTGAGTAAATAAGTAAGTGGTTTGCAGGACCCATGGTGGATAATTCACGGCCGACGACCCCTATGTTTTATATTAGAGTAGTCACCGAATGCCTCCTCGAGTGTCTGAAGAAATAAACTTTATTTTTCTCGTTCTCTTATTAATAGGTGGATTTAATAGAGGTTTCCTTAACACAATACATCTCAACTTCCTCTCAACCCTTGTCAAGAATTCTTTACATTGAGTCTCTATTAAAACACACTAGGTGAATTTAATATAATTGACTATCGTTGTACTTAATTGTTTTATTAAAGTCAATGTATAAGTCTATATTGTAAACTTTCGAGTAATGAAATCTATGTAAAAAGACTATTAAATGAGTTTCATGAAGAAAAACATATTATTTTGATTACGGAATAATCCCATTCATTATGTAACAGAGAAATCATTGGACATTGTCTTCATAAAACACATAAAACCGTTTGACACTTAGAAAATGAAGAATGTTCTTGGAGATCTTTGTAGTCAAGGGGTTTCGTCAAAGACAGAAAAGAGGAAACAGAAGGTCAATGTAACTCTATATTTTCAGCGAGTCAGCACAGACTGAGAAACGGTGGGATACCTGATATGTCAGGTGCCTTAAGAGGTCCGGTGTCATGACCTCACTCATTGGAAAGGGAAGAGGTCCCCTAATTTGGGTCCAGAGGACGTAACGTCCGTCTAAGAATTGGACGACTCGGTCGTCCCTTCGTACATCGTTCGTGACATATTCAAATTCCATATATCGTATTACTACACTCATTGTATGTAGTACTTTACGAATGGTGTCATTCAAGTCATTTACAGGTAGTACAGTGTCTCTATGTCTTTATTTGTCTTTTTAAAAAAAGGGAACACTACTCTTGAGACTTCCCAATGAGAGAATTGTCGAAAGGACATATTCGTGTCATCCCAAAGCAATATAAACCGTATACGTAATGTATGATCATAGAAAAAAACAAATAGAATGTGGACCTTCAAACATGGAAAACTGACGGAAGTGGGTGTAACGTTTCTTACCCCTTTCTATGTTGACTAAACTAAAAAAAAATGGAAAATTTTATGAGACACATAACACCGATACCTTCTTTATGAGACTTCACTGGGGTCAACAAAATGGCCTACTCTCCTCCATCTAAAAAGAATTTTTAACCAAATAGAATAATAATAAAAAATTGTTCAGTTGGGTAAAAACAACCGTCTCACGTCGACATAGCATGCTAAACGAAATATTTAGTGACTTCGAGAGTAAAAATTCTTACTGAAAAAAAAAAATTCTTACTGAAAATTTCACTAGAAAACAGTATATCTAAGTATCAGTGGTACCGATAATTTCTCTGACGGAGCCAACTAAGACGTTGAGTCTTTACACACCACTGAGAGTCTCCGGTAATAGAAGTAATAAAAGGGGGACCATTAAATCTACACTAATTTTTACGAAGACACATTAACTCTTAGTCCCCGATATCGTGATGATAAGGGGGAAAAATATATATTTAAATATATTTGATATTAAAAATAAACATATAAATCATATATATATAAAATATATGCATAAACAAATACATATAATATGTATATAAACACACACATATGTGTTTATGTGAGGTATACGTATATATCTCTCTCTTTAAACTCCTGATTTATCTTTTTACAGAGGTAAGTCCATCATCAGAGCACATCGTAGACTGGAAGACATATAACATTTTATAATCGAGTCGATTACTAGCAATCTTCCTGTGGTCAAATATAGACGACACCTTGAAGACTGTTAGAGATACTCCACTTGAGTTTAAAACAACATAGTAACATACACAAAAGACTACAGACTAAAATTTTACGAGTTTTATGAAGTTACAACAGAATGCACCAGTTCATAATAAATTATATTAATTTAAAGAGGTAGGTACTCATCTACCTTCTCGTAGTCAAGAAGTAACTGACCTGTTTATTTTATATCGTTCTTATTATGTAAATTTTTAGTGTCGTTTCTTTCTCGGTCTACTCTGGACCTCATCCTGTTTTACTCGAAGATAAACAGAACGAGGGGTTCTGGACATTATACTTTAGACAACCCGTTTAATTAGTTTAAGGGAGACAGTCGAGAAGAATTGTTCTGTCACGTAATTCAACGTACAGAGCAAAAGTAGTGTATAGTCTACACGTATTATCCATCACTAAGTCTAGCCGACGACACCGTAAACCTGTGACAACAAGGAAACTCAGGAACTCCCACCTCTTCTCCACCGACACTATCTTCAATCGAGGTCAATGAGTCTGTCACTAGAAATAAAACAACTGTGTATTAAGATTACCTCTGTGTCAACGCTAGGATCTAATTTTCTGATTTATTGAATAAAAAATTTACGTAAAATACATAAACAACTAACGTGACCCAGAAACAACGACGCACCTCCGAAAGAGATCAACGGTGTCCGCCCCCGACGAGAAACAATACCACGCACCCGCAGAGTAGCGTCACCGAAAAGAACGACACCTCGTGTCCGACCTCCCTGTGTCCGGGATCCCGAAGTCGTCGATGTCGTGCACCCGAGTCATCAACAGGACGTCCCCGAATCAACGAGGGTCCGCACACTTTAGAAGGGCCTGGTCCTTATACAAGGTCCTTACACAAGGGACGTAGTTGTCCGTCTAAGAATAGGTGATGGTCCCTTCAGGATTTCTTGAATAAAATCACCAAACTTTGAAACATCCCGATTGGTCCAAAGTTGGTACGGACTCACGTGAAATCTTATACTGGTACTCACATTAATTGTGTAAAAGGTTTTTGAGACAACCTTTTAGTTTCGGGGAGAATACCTAAGATCTCTCTAAAGACGTAAACCTCCATCATATGTACAGCTTTCATACCTACGAACTTAAATAAAATATTCTCTCGTAGTCCCAGAAATCGAATAAAATATTCTCTCGTAGTTCCAATTTGTAGTTTAGAATGGAAAGGAGAAAAGAATATAAGAGCAATAAGGGAAAATCGAGCATATAAAGACAAAAATTACTTGATAAAATTCTGAACCGATCAACCCCCACGTTTAAAGTTTGACAACATACAATAAATCGTGGCCTGTAAAGAAGAGAGAGTATAACGACCAGACATTCTTTTGGCCCTCCCAGAGTCTCAGGTGAACGGATATTGGAACTAGTCTAGAGTGAAAGTAGGGAGACGTGAAGACCGTCTGATTCTCGAGACATCCTTCACGAATCAAGTGAGCAAACTTTACTCACAAAAGGAATGGACCGTCTCCACTGAGGTCAAGACATAGATGCAGGACTGTGACAGTATTGATTAGAGGTGGATCATCAGAACATTCTGATTGTCCTCGCAGGTTACGCAGACTCTTGTAAGACTCGTTGATTCGGGGACACAACGTTGAGGACTCGGCCGTCCGGTGCCGGTCTCTCACACGTGACGTTACGTCGCAAAGTTTACGACGTTGGTTCTGGGTCGTGTTAGTTTAGTTATCTAATTTTCATGCTAGAATAAAGTGGAATTGAACTAAACGGACACAAAAATCCTCAAAACTTAAGTATAAGTATTTACTCTAACAAAATCTCAAATTTTGAAATGTAATGAAAACACTATAAACCTATGCTCCCGAGACGATCACTGGTTCCCTAATAGACAAGGTATTTCTAAGCCATCGTAAACGGAGGTTTCATAAGAAATCCATCGATCCAGAAACTACTGAAAAGTTAAAGAAGATATAGTTGAAAAAATATAGTGAACCTAATTAAGACTATTAAATATAAGAATGTTATAGGAGGTAAATTAAATAAAAAAAGGAGGTGTCTAAATCATGACTTACAAAGTACATAAAAAGAAAAAGAGGAAGGTAAGTTACTTAATTTAAGACGAAGAAGAAAAAGGAAAAAATGGGGTAATAGGAGGGTGGATGAACAACCTCGTATTCAAAGTACACTAGCGACCACAAGACGAAAAAAGCAGTTTTCCGGTGCGTGTAAAAATTAACTTCTCATTAAGGTTGTAACACTACCAAAGACGGTAGTGTTGTACCTAGGGACATCCATATGCACACAGGAGAGGGAGAGTTGGGAGGGAGGACGAGACTGGGGTAGGGAGGGAGACCCAACGATGTCGCGTGGTCGGTACGTGTGAAAAACTTCGTTATCTATGAAGTAGTACGATTTTAGTGTCAACACTATGTAGTACTAAATAAATCGATTAAGGGACTGACACCTGTTAATTTAAGAGAAACGAAAAGACGATAATTTTAATTCCGATATTAAACGTAGGTATAAAAACACATACAAAGTAGAGAGTCTTATTTAAAATTCTCTTAATTCAGTCACACTTTAATATAAAATTACCTTTATTAGTTCAACAAGAGGTCTTTGTAACATGGTTCAATTAACATATCCTCGGAGTGGTAAGATTAAAGATCTAGAAGATGAAACGGATTTAACTGTACCACTTTTGTAAATCAAAAAATAAACATAACGGAACTACAGATGAACTACAGATGTTGACGTGAGTAGAGTGTGCGATCATTTCATTACGAATTTTAAGAGGTTCGGTCCGAAGTCGTTATGGACTTGGTACTTGAAGGTCTACAAGTTCGGTCAAAATGTTTTCCGTCTCCTTGGTCTCTAGTTTAACGGTTGTAAACTACCTAGTACCTTTTTTGTTCTCTCAAGGTCTTTTTGTAAATAAAGACGGAATAACTGATACGGTTTCGGAGACTGAGACACCTAGTGTTATTGACACCTTTTAAGACTTTCTCTACCCGTAAGGTCTGGTGGACTGGACGGAGAACTCTTCGGACATACGTCCAGTCCTCGTTGTCAATCTTGACCTGTACCTTGTTGTCTGACCAAGGTTTATCCTTTTTCTCATACAGTTCCGACATATGACAGTGGGACGAATAAATTGAATATACGTCTCATGTAGTACTCTTTACAACCCGACCTTCTTCGTGTTCGACCTTAGTTCTAGTTATTGGAGTCTATACATCTTTCTGTGGTAGGAATACCGTCTTTCACTTCTTCTTGATTTTTCGGAGAACTACTTTCACTTTCTCCTCTCTCTTTTTCACCCGAATTTCGAGTTGTAAGTCTTTTGATTCTAGTACCGTAGGCCAGAGTAGTGAAGTACCGTATATCCACCCCTTTGTCCCCTTTGACACAGTCTGAAATTAAAAACCCCGAGGTTTTAGTGACGTCTACCACTGACGTCGGTACTTTAATTTTCTACAAATGAGCAAACATCCTTTCAATCCTGGTTGGATCTGTTGTTTCCAGGCAGATCAGTTCCGACACCAAAAAGGTCATCAGTACATACCTACGTTCTCAACCTGACACTTCTTCCGACTCACGGTTTCTCAACTTCAAAAACTTGACATCACAACCTCTTCTGAGAACTCTCAGGGAACCTGACGTTCTTCTAGGTCGGTCAGGTAAGATCTCCTCTAGTCGGGACCCACAAGAAACCTTCCTTACTACGACTTCGACTTTGAGGTCATGAAACCAGTGGAGTACGTTTCTCAACTGAGTAACCTTTTCTGAGACTACGAACCTCCCTGACCCCCGTCCTCCTCTTCCGCTGCTGTCTCCTACTCTACCAACCTACCGTAGTGGTTGAACTACCTATACTCAAACTCACTTGAGACCCACTACCACTACCTGTCCCTCCGGACCGCACGACACTAAGTACCCCAGCGTTTCTCAGTCTGCACTGATTCACTGACTTGAGTTGACTTTACTTCTGTCGTATAATTTTTCGTCTCTGTAATGAAACTGTTGTTTCCAGGTAGATCAGTTCCGATACTAAAAGGGTCACCAGTACATACCTACACTCTCAACCTGATATTTTTTTCGACTCACGACTTCTTAACTACGAAAACTTGACACCACAACCTCTTCTGAGAACTCTCAGGGAACCTGACGTTCCTCTAGGTTGGTCAGGTAGGATTTCCTCTAGTCAGAACCCACAAGTAACCTTCCTGACTACAACTTCGACTTTGAGGTTATGAAACCGGTGGACTACACTTCTCGATTGAGTAAACTTTTCCGGGACTACGACCCTTTCTAACTCCCGTCCTCCTCTTCCCCTGCTGTCTACTACTCTACCAACCTACCGTAGTGGTTGAACTACCTGTACCTAAACCCACCTGATACCCTCAACCACTACCTGTCCCTCCGGACCGCACGCCAAGTACCCCAGCGTTTCTCAGTCTGTGCTGACTCGCTGACTTGACTCTAACTTGACTACAGATGACTCCAACTTAAAAAAAGTCAACGAATAACCAGTAAACGAAAATACACACACATACACTGAATCTCTTCCGTTACGTGGGGTGAGGTCATGAGAACGGACCTTTTAGGAACGGACCTGTCTCCTCGGACCTTCCGACGTCAGGTACCCCAACGACTCCCAGCTTGTGCTGACTCGCTGAAGTGAAAGTGGAAAGTGAAAGTACGTAACCTCTTCCTCTACCGTTGGGTGAGGTCACAAGAACGGACCTCTTAGGGTCCCTGCCTCCTCGGACCACCTGACGGCAGACACCCCCAGCGTCTCAGCCTGTGCTGACTGCACTGAATCGTCGTCGTCACACATACACTGACCAGACAAGAATTGGAAACAGTCAAAAGGTAACCTTATCATGAAAAAGAATAATAAAGTTCTCGATTAAGAAAAAGATCCCCGTTGGTAGAAATGTCGGTATAAACACATCGTTTATTAAAAAAAGTCAGACAGTAAAAAGGAAGTTTAGATATATTAAAAACAATATACTTCTGAAAATAAGTAAAAGTTCCTTAGTATAGGTAGTTAGGAAAATACCAAAGGTATAACCTTAGTACAAATATCTTCAAAATGGATGTGATATATTCTTTTTCCAACAGAATAAAAGGAGACTATTGAAGTAAAAATGTAAATATAAAAAACCAATATACTTTAAATAAAATTATATTCCAAACTCCGTCCTTGGGTGGATAAAGTTTAACGAAAAGTAAACAGAGTTAGCGTAAATAACTTATTAGGTAGAAAAGGAGTGAGTAAACTTTCCGGTGACAATAGGATTTAATTAAAAGTCATGTATGAGACCTGATATAGAACCACTATAATGCAACTAAACAGAAAAAGATGACCACAGTTATTGTGAGAAAATTAATGGTTTTGTACGACTATGTAACTAGTATGTATAGAAGGTTACTTATAATCTTAAAGAATAAGTTTTATGTCTTATAAAGTATGACTTTAAAACTGACCTTATAGTAACTTAAATCTTTAACTGATCCTTCCTAATTCTTATAATTTCAGAAAGACAAGTTTGGATTCAATAGAAAGGTTAACAAAAGAAGAAACAATCAGTGAATATAATCAAAAAGAGTTCATCCATGATACCTAAAGAATAAATGAGGGACTATCAGATACGGAGGAAAGAACTATCGAACTAACACGAAACATAAGTTGACAGAAAAAACAGAAAATTATAACCATACATTTTTTTACGAAATCAGATGTATGCTTTAAATTATTTGTCATCTGGTGTCACACACAGAAACCCGTTCAATGAACACGTCTGAAAGAGTAGAAATTTCATTATCAACATTGACGAAGAATTTTCAATAAAGTTCAAATTTACTCTACTGAAAATTAATCGTGTAACATCAAGAGTCGTTTACAATTAACGACAATACTACTAAAAATCAAAAACTGTCCAAAGAGAGACGTAAAAGAATCACAAAGGTCATCACAAAAAGTAAACTAAAAAGATATTAAAGGTTTATAAATAAGGAAATGGGGAAACATTTATAAAACAAAAGAAAAAGTTCAGTCCATTCTAAAACTTCATGGAAAGACTTTTGGTCAAATTAGTCCCTTTTGCACAGGACCTAACAATGGTAAAAGTTAACAGAGACTGGAGAACTAGTTTTATAGTAGACAGAGGATTACACTTACTTAAACCCCTTAATCGATCACTTCTTACTTACTATATTATCCGCAACAAATAAAGATACTCTGCGAAAACCCTCTGTACCAAACATTCGTTCATACGACAGGTCTTACGGGGTCAATTTTCGGTTTCAGTTGTAGTCCAATAATTTTCCCCTGAGAGACCAAAGAATCACATAGAGGAGAGGGAGTCCTCACGACCATTTAGAATAATTGATTCTCCTAATTGGTTTTTCTTAATATAACTCACGTATTCTACAATATTTTTACTAAAGATAATAACAAAAGACTTTCATTTTACAAAAACCCCTTTTACTACTTAAGTCTAACTAAGATCATCGGTAGTTAGGGCTCTGTCCCTAAACAACTCTTTCAGTCGCTTTATAATAAAACAGAGGTTATTTTTAGAAGGTACACAATATGTAAGACAGCACGAATTTCAATTAAAATTCACTCATTGCATCAACGTAATATAACATACTTCTTCTCTTTTACTCTATGAGATTTGTGTATGGTTTGACAAACACTTGGTTTCTCCTCCCTCCTTCTGTGTGAATTTTTAGGTAAGTAGTACCAGCGGAGAGTGTTCACTTACGTACTAGATTAACACTTACTTAAAAAAAAAAAAAATTCGTCGTCGACACTGAATGTTTCAAATCTTTACAATTGAACGTTGGTCTAGTTTGGTAAGTGTAGTCCCGTCTTCCCTAGTACCTAACTTTTTACCTAAAGTCATAAAGAATTAGGTACCAGACCCACCTGACGTTTTACGTGTACTCTTTATCCTTCTAAATTCATTACTTTACACAAGAAAAAAAAAAGGGGGGACATTTGTTGTTGTTTTTTTTAGTAAAAGTTATACCCAGATAATACAATTAGTGGGTAACAATTCCCAAAGTTCCTGTCCGACCCATTCTTCTTCAGTAACCTATCATAAAAATCCAACTCCCTCCGATTAAGTTTGGTCTTGACACTCCCGTTTTCCGAAACGAAACTCATCTTCCACCTTCTAAACTCATCTGCCGACCCTTTCCTCCCGAAAGACCTGTTCTCCCTTTCTACTCTCACTAACATAACTTTTACCTTCCTTATTACCACACACTCTCGGTCCTACCCAGATCTATGTATAATTGTTGATTCACACATTACCCGACCCTTTGGTACACGACTCAAAGACCTCACGGAACTAACGGTCCGTCCAAAAGACGGGTACAGGGATTTCTTCCTAACTCCGACGATATATTCGTACCATAAAATGGAGATTTTAGATTAATTGAAGAAGGTTTCCTTAAACTTTCTGTAATAATCAGTGTTTCTTTGAAGTGAACGAAATTTTTTTTTCGTTAAAGACTCTATGAGACTACTTATTTTATCATTTTATCACCGCAGAAAACGACTACGAGATTTTGTTCGTTCTTGTCACGACCACCGAATTTCGTCATCGACGGCTTCCCGTCTTTTCCGTCAGTTATTTATTGAACTAAATTCAGTGGCCTAAACTGTTGACTCTTTATACTGAATCTTAATACTACAGAAACAGAGAGACATAGTGGACTTAGTTATGGTTGTCATAATCTTACTATTTCATATTTCAATTTTTCGAGTCCGGTCTTCCTTCCATAATCCTCCCTTTCAGTTCTTTAGGTCCAACCTAGCACGATTAGTGTCTCGTCAGCCTCAGGTGTACAGCTTGTGTAAGGATACGGGAAAGGACGTAGATTTTACTTAATTTATGACAAAAACGAAGTGTCTAAAGGACACCTGTAGGTTATAGACCAAAACTGTCGACCCTAGTCAGTATCTGGTTACTTATGTCTAAATTACCCTCAGTTATTGCTGTGGAATCCTTTATTTATTCTTTATCTGTATCTTCACCTCTATCGTACAGAGAACACTAGTATAATTTTTCGGATTGTTGGACCTCTAAATTGGAAGTAAACTCAGTCAATAACAAACCAGCGATTCAGCACAGGTTAAGAAAACACTGGGGTACCTGATCGAGGAGCCAGGTACCCTAAAGAGTCTGTCCTTATGACCTCACCCGCGGTAAAGGAACAGGTCCCTCAGAATGGCTGTGGCCCTGAATTGGGCGGAGACGACACGACCGTCCCCATGGGGTGGTGACACGGCTCGGGGTTCATACCACGCAAGGTCAAACTTAAGATCGAGATGTTCTTAGGGTTATCTCATTGAATGAAAAGGTCACGAGAGCAAAGGAGAAGACATTTTACCCTATTGTCACCATGAATGGATTGGAGTTTCCTGGCAACATGTCTAATTTACCCGAAGGGTCCACCATGTCTTAAGCGGACGGTTACGGCCTCTGAGTCCTCTACGCCGGACTAAGGACGTAACCCTTCTAGGAGACCTCATCCTTTATCGTTGGGTGAGGTCATAAGAACGGGTCCTTTAGGGTACCTGTCTCCTCGGACCACCCCAACGTCTCCTCAGGCTCCGCAGCGTTTCTCAGCCTGTGCTGACTCGTGTCACAGTCACTGTCTAATTTATACCGTTAAGCACATTTTACAAGTCTTCATGGATCGCAACAATAATTATTATAATTGAAGACAGTGACACATACATTAACAGTAAATCTTTCATAAATAATTCACTTAATCTATTTTATGGTGTTAAATTAAATAAAATAGAATCTTCCTTTAGGAAATGTTTGTAATTTATGACGTGAATGTCGGCATAAGTTATATTGTCACACCAAAGAGAGTGCAACTCGGTCTACCGCAAGAGATCGATGTCTTTTTTCCTAGGAAGTCGACACACAGTGAAATCCTCGTTAGTGCATATCATCAAATTTTCCTTTAATTATCCCTTAGTTTTGTAACTGTTACCGTTGGCATATCGTAAAAGGTGAGTCAATATTTATTAATAAAAGTGTATATTCACAAAATTCTCGTAATTTTCCAGTAATTCTATTAATGTGAACATTGTCGAATAAAACTGTCTCTAATGAAACCTTTCATTCGTGTATTTCCGTGTTGGTTTTTTTTTTAGAAAACTAACATTTACACTGGTACTAAGCGAACTACGGGTTGAGACTAAATTCAGGAGTCACATGAGACATGACACTAAAAAGATAAAATAAAAATAAGTACTATGATTAATGAACTTTTATGTAAATTTTTATAAATAAAGGGACACGGCCCAGTATCTACTCAGTAGACCCTAGATAAAGAGACTACTCCCTAACTTGGGTCCGGGGGACACAACCCTCATACTCAGAATTTGGTGACCTGATAGTCCCTTTAGAGATGATCTTTTATAAAAAACTTTGACATTTGACGTGAGTGTACGTTAAACTACTAAACGTCTATCTTCAACGAAGTAAGGACCCATGAATGACTCGCAGATCATACACATAGAGTCCCGACGTCTTACTTCCATGTCGCCACTCGTTTCGCCTGTCTTTAGGGACGGGAAGACCTTGACTCGACACTTCCCTCCGTCTACTATTGGGCATCCCTTTCAAACAAGCAGGCTACCGCATCTATGGTACCCCTCTTTATTTCGTTCCCTCAGATATCCTTTCAACCAGTAAAATTAATCCTTCCAACTTCTTTTGCAGTGTCCTTCACACTAAACTCCCGGTACTCCCTCAACTCGGTACACCGAGGAACCCCCTTCTCCCTCGTCTTCCCTCCGCCAACACCGACGTGTCTCACTTGTTCGTCCTCTTACCGTCCGTGCTCCAGTCTTTTTATTCGACGTCATGCCTCTTCCGTAACCGTCGGGTGAGGTCATGGGAACGGACCTTTTAGGGTACCTGTCTCCTCGGACCATCCGACGCCAGACATCCCAGCGTGTCTCAGCCTGTGCTGACTTCGCTGAATCGTCGTCGTCTCTCCCGAATAACCGGAGACATTGGGACTGAAAACAAGGGATACTTTAGTCTTCAGTGCCTCTCCGAAACCAAATTATTCAAATAGATAAACGAAAACCGGCGGGGGTCAGAACCGGCGGGCACCCGAAAGAGGCCAGCGGCACTCGCCCCGCGGGAGACGCCACGCGGCCGAGGAGCCGAAGAGGACAAGACCTCGTCCCCGAGATCTCGCGTCCGACGTCGGCAACACCGAGTGCCCGGAGCAACGGGGCACCGTGCACCCTAGAAGGGACTGGTTCCCAGCTTGAGTGTAGAAGACGTAACCGTCCGTGTAAGAAGTAGGCACCTCGGGGTGCCTCGGACCTTCAGAAACTCGTCCTATTGCACTGGACTGAAGGTAAACTTTTCTTAGTGAAGTACTCGAGAAGACTCTTTTCTTCCCTCCCTCACCGTCCTCGGGCGACTCTCCGAAGAAGTTACTAGTCAATGCTGCTACCACCTAGTGTAGCGGAAGGTCAATCTCACTGACGGGACCTCTACGACTCTTTACCAACCCCAGAACTAAATGAAACTTTCACCTCAGTTGTCCTAAACGATAGCCTAACCTATAGTTTAATCTTAGTAGGTTCACGACCCGTCTTTCACTTCTTGATTTCTCGGAGAACTACTTTCACTTTCTCCTCTCACTTTTTCAACCGAATTTTGAGTTGTAAGTCTTTTACTTCTAGTACCGTAGGCCAAGGTAGTGAAGCACCGTTTATCTACCCCTTTGTCACCTTTATCACCGTCTGAAATAAAAAATCTCGAGGTTTTAGTGACGTCTACCACTGACGTCGGTACTTTAATTTTCTTAGAACGAGGAACCTTCTTTTCAATACTGGTTGGATCTATCGTATAATTTTTCGTCTCTGTAATGAAACGGTTGTTTCCAGGTAGATCAGTTCCGATACCAAAAAGGTCATCAGTGTATACCTACACTCTCAACCTGACATTTCTTTCGACTCGTGGCTTCTTAACTACGAAAACTTGACACCACAACCTCTTCTGAGAACTCTCAAGGAATCTGACGTTCCTCTAGGTTGGTCAGGTAGAATTTCCTCTAGTCACAACTTACAAGTAACCTTCCTGACTGCAACGTCGACTTTAAGGTTATGAAACCGGTGGACTACGCTTCTCGACTGAGTAAACTTTTCTGGGACCACAACCATTTCTAACTCCCGTCCTCTTCCCCTGTTGTCTCCTACTTTACCAACCTACCGTAGTGACTGAGTTACTTGTACCCAAACCCACCTGAGGCCCTCAACCACTACCTGTCCCTCCGGACTGCACGAAGTCAGGTACCCTAACGTTTCTTAGTCTGTGTTGACTCGCTGACTTGACTTGACTTGACTTCACGACCCGGACTTATATTGAATTTACTATCCTAATGACAATTACCTGGGAAACTTTCTGACAACCCGTCAGACAAAATCCTAACAACACCCCGTCGCCGAGTCGCCAAATCAAAGACTACACAAGTCGAAGTCCCCTTTCCACGTCCAAAGATGTATCTGAGGGTGTCGTACACACACAACAACGTGAATGTCCAATGAATTCTTTTATTGTAAAAATTTCTCAAACTGTGAAAGAGAATTGTGAAAAATTCTCTTCCATCGTAACTACATACATGTGACGGTACACATTTTATCTAGCAGTCGTCCTTCGACGACATAATAGTGTGTCCCTCGGGCGGGACCGTGAGACATGATTGGATATCCCCACCCCACCTCACCCTCCTCCCTCCGAGTTCTCCCACTCCTATATCTATATGTATATCTCTCATATATATATTTTACATATCAATACTGACCAAGTACTACAACATGTCGTCTTTGGTTGTGTTATAACATTCCGTCAATAGGAGGTTAATTTTCTATTTATATTCCCTTTTACTCTATCCAACACGAGGTCAAACTCTTTATGTAGCAAATATCAAACTTAAGGAAATTTCTAAATCTCTAAGTGACCTAACGTCTATAAATCTTTCGGTATAAAGATCAAAAGAAGGAATACAGTAACAAGACTGTAAAGGAAAGACCATTCGGTTCTTACTAAAAAGACAAACAAACTAAAATCCGTCGATATGGGTTTGTAAAGGTAACGCATAAATAGAAATCCCTGAATAGAAAGTTCCTATTAGATGCAACCTATCGACACACAAATAGGGTTTTACTACGGTGTCAACGAGTCTATGAAAACCTTAAAACAAGAATATAATTAAGTGTTGATCGAACATTCGGTGTGCCCTTTTAATCAGAAAAATTTCTCTCAAAGTTAAAAATCTGTAACTGAAAGTAAGTTGGAGGCGAAACCGTGTAACATGCAACTATGAGGAATCCTCGGTTGTTCAAACGTACACGGTTTAAATCAGAATTTGAGTAGTCATCCGATTACTACACCTGTCTACTCGGAGGTACTCTGAAACGGACGACCTCGGACACGACCCCTCCCCCGACCCGGGAGGAACAGGAGACGAAGGACGGGGTCCTGACGGCCCGTGGTCCTGACAGGAGTAGAAGCCCCGGTTCCCCTCTCCCCAGACATCCGTAAATTATAGAATAAAGAGACTTTATCCATAATCCATAATTTTTAGAGAAATAAGGGTTATCTAAGAAAATTTTATATACTCCGCATAAAGACACAAACATATTAAGAAAATAACATAGGAGAACTACCTTAGAAACGTATTCAAAAAGAACAAAGGATATAGTCTTAAACCCGAAGGGCACATGTCGAACACCGTCTCTTAGGCGGACGGTTACGTCCTCCACACTCAAACTAGGGACTCAGTCCTTCTAGGGGCCCTCTTCCTTTATCGTTCGATGACGTCATAAGAACGGACCCTTTAAGGTACCTGTCTCGTCGGACCGTCCGATGTCAGGTACCCTAGTGTTTTCGAGTCTGTCCTGACTCACTGACTTGTCTGTGCAGTCCCAAATCAATATTAAAAGGACTTTTATTACCAAGACAAAATTTTTTAGAAACCCGTGATTTAGTGCAGTGAATAGTACCGACGATTTTCGGATGACAGTTTAAACAACAGATCTTTTACACTTTACGAAAAGGAAACTGAATTTAGAAGACAACGTGAATAAAAATTTTAAATTAAAAGAAAACTTAATACCATTTTTTGTACAGCCTCTTCCGTTACCGTGGGGTGAGGTCATGAGAACGGACCTTTTAGGGTACCTACCTCCTCGGCCCATCCGACGTCAGGTACCCCAACGCTTCTCAGCCTGTACTGACTCACTGAAGTGAAAGTGAAAAGTGAAAGTACGTAACCTCTTCCTTTACCGTTGGGTGAGACCGCAAGAACGGACCTCTTAGGGTCCCTGTCCCCTCGGACCACCCGACGGCAGATACCCCAGCGTGTCTCAGTCTGTGCTGACTTCGCTGAATCGTCGTCGTCGTCGTTTTTTGTACATTGTATTTTGAATTGGTAGAATTGAAAAACATTTCACATATCAAGTCAACACAATTAAGATGCATGTAACGACAAGTCGTCTAGAGACCCTGAAAAAGTAGAACGGTTTATCTTTGAGTGTAGACAACTTGTTAAGGCCAAAGGGAGNAGGGTCCCTGCCCCCTCGGACCACCCGACGGCAGATACCCCAGCGTGTCTCAGCCTGTGCTGACTTCTCTGAATCGTCGTCGTCGTCGTTTTTTGTACATTGTATTTTGAATTGGTAGAATTGAAAAACATTTCACATATCAAGTCAACACAATTAAGATGCATGTAACGACAAGTCGTCTAGAGACCCTGAAAAAGTAGAACGGTTTATCTTTGAGTGTAGACAACTTGTTAAGGCCAAAGGGAGAGAGTGACCAAGTGTATCAAAATTCCTAATGAATTTATTTATAGAGTACATACGTGTGTCGTAATTTTACACTTTAGTAGGATTTATTAGTGACTAACACTCTTTTTTCACTAAAGGATAAAAGGCACATGTGGACACCAAAAGAGAGAGGGAGACGATCAAGAATTAGATGCATCTGTTACTGTAAGTCCAGAAAAGTACAACGAAGAATTCACACAAATCGACTACAGTGGTAAGAATAAAATTTTTCACCACATATAAACGTAATACTCTTGATATGATCGTAAATGATAGGTCACGTCCCCATCTCACTATGCAACGGTAAGGACATGTCGAGACAAAGTTAAACTCAATTATAAATTCTGACACAACGGGTAAGCCAAGGAAAAGATTTGGGAATGGTAAAGGGGCGAGTCTACGATTCCCCTAGAAAGTTTACTAATTGACGAAACCCCCTGAAGACAGGGCGTCGAGAGTGAAAACCCAGTGTTCTCAGAGGTAATAAGACCAAGAAGGTAGTAGCGACGAAATCCTAGGAGTTCTAGGGTACGGAAGACGAAAGAACAAACCGTCTTGTGGGTTAGTTATCAAAAGATTCCTTTCCTTATACCCCGTGATTAAAAAACAAGGAATTTACCGATTTCCAGGGAAATAAGGACAAGAGTGTGAATTTACTATCAAACCGACCCTTATCTTAAGATACAACTTTTATTACAAAAGGATATCTTAAATTTTTAGTCACAAGACATAACAGAAGGTCTAAGGCAAAAATGAAAGTTTTGAGACAATAACATTAAAGATCAATCTATTCAGACATACAAATGTCTGTAAATAAAAAAAGGAAACCCTCGAGAAAGTCAAAAACCTATAACAATATTAGACCATACCATGTTACAGTATCATTAAAAGGAATATCCAGAGGAAAACAAAGAAGTACGACTCGGGAACCACTCAAGAAACTTAGACTTCTGAATATTGTTGTAAACCAGGATCCTATTCAGACGTCCGAAAGACAAGACCCTTAAAAACCAAAATAATGAAATGATTAACGGAGAAGAGTTAAAAGGGATATTAAATCCTTTGAAGACAACCAATCTAAACCCCTAGATGACCTGCTATCCTAACCATAAGATTATACTAAATAAGTGAACATAAATGACAAGGAAAGAGAGAACAAAGACGAAAGACCCTCTAAAGGAACTGGATCAAAAGGTTGTAGAACAAAATTTCAATATCAATAATTAATATAAAAGTTATAGTCCTTATAGAAAGAAACAGTGACTACTAAGGAAGATGATCGTAAAACAAAAATAATATACTAAAGAAGAAAGAGATAAATTATCTCTTCTATAATTAAATCCAAGAAAAACCCCCCCCAGACACAAATTTACTAAGAGATCCGTTATAACTTATATTAAAAATTTATCTCTTAAAGAGAGACGAAAATTCCATAAGAAGACAGACACGTTACAGAAACAATGTAGGTATCCGGGGAGGGGGGAAAAAAAAAGGACACATAAAACCATACAACGGGAATATACAACCTCTGAGAAGAATTCACACATCAAACATACAACGGGAATATACAACCTCTGAGAAGACTTCACACATCAAAAGTAGGAGATAGTTCACAAAAAGTTCTAACTCACGACTGATCGTGGGGAGGAGACACATGTCAAATAACCGTCCAATAAAACCGACATACCACTACTTCACCCTTCGTTCCACGAAGTAGTGCCTGAGTATTAACAGTCATGCACTTCGGAAAAAAGAATCTTTCTAACTCCAAAAGATCTCCTCTGAGTCGGAACATCTACCCCGTAAACTCAGGGTACACACTCTCGTCTAGTTCTCTCAATTAGACTCTGGGGATGGCAGAAAGACAAACGTTCAAAAGTGAGGGAGGGAGAAACAAGTCGGGACCAAAAGTCCGGAATAAAGGAAGTATTATTGAGACTAGAAGATTTCCATTAAAAGGAAAAAAAATTTTCCTAAATAAACAAAAATTAGCCTCCTATTAACGAAATATCGCAACACAACCAAAGACGACATTCCCAGTAAAAGACGTCTCTTATTCGACCGACGGGACTGACTCCTACCTCCCCCTAAGTCAAATGGGTCGGGAGGACGAATGTCAAGGTGAGGAGAGAGAGGGGCCAGTTGGACTGGACAGTCTCAAAGCACACCCTTCACCGAGTGTAGAGTGACCATATGGGGACTGTCTGTGAACTGGTCGTCGAAAGACCGGATAGTCTGGATTTTAACAAAGAGGTCGTAACAACTTTACAAAGATTGAAAGAAAAACAGGACCACGTACATGAAAGACAGGGAAATGACCGTACACAAAACTCTCTCTTTCTTCTGTCTTCCAGACCCACCAATAGACGACACAAAATAGTCTACAGGGTAAACCGATAATTGTAAAAGTAAAATAGAACGATATCAGATTCATTAAAGGACAGGTGGAATTTTCAGTAAGACCTTATGCCGACCCATGCTTCACGAAATTGTCTACTAAAATTTCCCATCACAACACTTACCCATATCTTGAAATTATATGTAGTCTTGTGGTTTATCTCTCTAGGTACTTTGTAATTATATCACTATACAATCTGTCACAATCGTAATCAACAAGTCAACACAGGCTGAAAAACATTGGGGTCCCTGACATAGGGCGGTCCAAGGAGACAGGTACCTTAAGAGGTCCGTTATCTTAAATCGAACTAATTTCCGTTCGAAATGTCAAAATCTACAGACTTTATCCAATAATCACAAGGAAGATGCATCCGATAAGAGGTTTTTCTTCTTTTTTTTCCTTCTTATCACCTCATACGGGCGTCCGTGTAAAACAGAGGTAACGAGAGAGAAAGCGACGAAACACTCAAGAAATCTCTACGCCCCTAAAACTGTTTATCGAGACACTAAAAAAAAAAAAAAAAACGACTAGTGACACATAAAAACAATTAATGATTTTTATCTAACACTTTATTTTCTATAAGTATAAAACATCAAAGATTCAAACTAGACACAAATAAAAAGAANGAGACACTAAAAAAAAAAAAAAAAAAACGACTAGTGACACATAAAAACAATTAATGATTTTTATCTAACACTTTATTTTCTATAAGTATAAAACATCAAAGATTCAAACTAGACACAAATAAAAAGAAGGACTGTCTTGATCAGGTACTTTCAAACGTTACTATTTAATACTGGGACAATTTAAAGTCTCTATTTACGTTAGAAACCACAGTACTCTGAATTTAAATCCATCCGTTCACTTTAACATATTCTTGACAAAATATGAACACAAATGAGTTTATCCCATTGACTCCAACAGATGAACATACCTTAGATTATTATTTGTCTGGTTTAAGAGGAATATAAACAAAAGATATGTAACCTACCTAAATTGTATAAAAACATATGTAGAGGATTTGTCCCTTATTACGTAAATAAATTCTCATCAAAGGAACGACCTCTCGTAAAGAATATTATTATATATCTATATTTTGTAGAATAAACTTCCAATTAATCGAAACCTCGTGTAACATTAACCTAAAAGGTAGAGTGACGAATCACGTAACCGTTTTCAAGTCATAAACCGGTCTCCACAAAAATACAAATAAAATACATTATTTCTGAATATATCATAAATCTTTCAAATTCCGTAATAAGATTCAAGAAATGTTTCTAGTTGATTAAATTAAGAATGTCGTCAACAAACTCCAGCCATGATAATAATAGAGATAAAAGACCGACCCTTTAGAGTCTTTTCACTTCCTTAAACGACCTTCAGTGTATCGACCATCTACTCTCAGGACTACATTTGGGTCCGTCAAATCAAGGGTTCAGGGACCAGAACTGGTAATACTTTATTTTATCATTGAGTATGGTCTTGCCAGTGAGTCACAATTGCATTTCAACAATTGTCGAGGGCAAGTCCGAAGCAAACTTGGTGCTATAAACAATTTCTCGAACATCGTATCGGCAGTATCACACACACACGAGTAACTACAGGCTGAGGAGCGCTGGGGTACCTGACATCGGACGACCCGAGAAGACAGATACCTAAAAAAGGTCCGTCCTTATGACCTCACCCAATGGCAAAGGACGAGGTCCCTTAGAAGGGCTAGGTCCTTAGCTGGGTCGTAGAGAACACAGAGGACGCAACCGTACGCCTAAGAAACAGTGACGTGGCGGACCCTTCGGGTCTCATTGGTATTCTAAGGTTTACTTCATTTTCAGACCGAAGGGATCATCGAGTCGACCATTTCTTAGTCGGATGTAACGTCCTCTGGGGTCAAGCTAAGGACCCAGCCCTTCTAGGGGACCTCTTCCTCATCCGGTGGGTGAGGTCACAAGAACCCGAAGGGAACCCCACTATTTCACCGAGGCGGTGAATATACCGGAACCTGTACGACGAACTGGAGAGACTCGAAGTAAAAAGATTAGATATTTTACCCCTCTTATTATCATAGGTATTTACAGTTATCCTACAGTTATCCTAACTTACCACCTCTTCCGTTACCGTGGGGTGACGTCATGAGAACGGACCGTTTAGGGTACCTGCCTCCTCGGACCACCCGACGTCAGGTACCCCAGCGATTCTCAGCCTGTGCTGACTCGCTGAAGTGAAAGTGAAAAGGGAAAGTACGCAACCTCTTCCGTTACCGTTGGGTGAGGTCACAAGAACGGACCTCTTAGGGTCCCTGCCGCCTCGGACCACCCTAAGAGTGTCTCTTAGATACCCTAGAGTGTCTCAACCTGTGCTGACTTCGCTGACTCGTCGTCGTCGTCGTCGTCCTGACTTACCTACTGTACTCGTTCGGAAATCATGGTGCTGAGTGTGCAACTTTTGTGTCATGTAAAACCACCATCATCACAATCGACGTTGATCGTCGTTCCGTCATTGCAGACGGAGAGGAAGGGCATGAGTGGGATGACGAAAGTAAACGTTTACAAAGAGTTTAAAGAAAAGATGGACTGATTGGAGTACCGTGGGGCGAGGTCATGAGAACGGACCTCTTAGGGTACCTACCTCCTCGGACCACCCGACGTCAGGTACCCCAGTGTTTCTCAGCCTGTGCTGACTCGCTGAAGTGCATGAAGTGAATTGGAGTCAGTATCTAAAGTAGAGAGCGGACATGAGGACTTCGTCACGGAACAGACCGAGGTCAGTGAGTAAGACACGGAGACTCTAACTCGGAGTTTTAAGATCGATCACTAGGGTAATTTTGAGTTTACACGGTAACGGGGAGTTGACGATTTAGGGAAAGTCACATAAAATGTCGGAAGTCCTATTTCCACTAGGAAGAGTATTAACGCCCTCCTCTAAGAGATGTGGCTCCACCAATAAAAGTCGATAAGGTCTGACAGTAAGTGTCGGAACCTCTTTCCCTACTTCGCAAGACGAAGGAACGACGTAGAATCTAGTATTTCCGTTGGTGACTCGTGAGGAGTAACGATGTGACACGCCGGAATACTTTCTCTCTACTAGTAGGGACGGGTGCTAGTATTAGAGAAATCGGTTCAGTCATTCGTAAATACTTGATGACCGGTACTTAATCTGACCTGAAGAAAGACTTAGAGACAGACTACGGGAAAAGGAAACTATTGAAAGCTTAAATAACACCCAACCTTTAAAATAACCTTACAATTTCGTTCATGTCAGATACACGATCAAAAAAAAAAAAAAATTTAGAATAAAACAGAGGAGAACTTAACGATAGACAAATCTGTTGTATCCTTAAAACCCTACTTCCGACCAGTAGTCTTAACCGAAGGGTCGTCCTCCCCAGGATGTAAGTATCCTAATAAAATATAAAAGAAACAAAATTGACACACTTGAGATTTCATCTAGACGACAGAAACATCTGTGTTTGGGTGTAAAGTAAAAGATGGACTATCTTAACTGAACGTAAAAAGTAATACAAAACGTATCTCCAGTGACGTGACAATATTACACTTTCTTTTTGACGAAATTTAAGTTCAGGAAAAAAAAGACAGTTCAATTTTTTTAAAAAAGAGGGATCTCTCTTCGTAAAACGGTCGTCCCAAGACATCGAATATTCCATGATCCTTTCCCACGTATTTTTACACTCCGTGTACTTCCTTTCTTATCAAGTAAATCGGACACACACTTTTCGATCTAAAGAAAAAGTACGACAATATATCCTTCATAAAGTCTAAAACATGTATAAACGAAAAAAAAAAAGGTAAAACTTTACCAACGAGACACAGAAGAAGGGTTTCCATGAATTTTACACTACTGAAGACACCTTACATTTATAATTCCAACTACAGATTTCCAGTAAAAATTTTAAATTTTGTAGATGCGAGGAAGTATGAATTTATAAATACCTTGTCTTCAACATATTCAATATATTTGACCATCACTCAGGACCTTATCTGGGGACAGACACTACGGGTGTATCTCAACCTCCTTTACCCGGTTCTAACTGTGGGTGAGACATTCATAAGGGTCGACCTCTGTCTGTAGAAATCCCCAAAAGGACAAAAGAACATTAAACTTAGAAGCATCACTTAACGATACGTCTACGGAAAGAAAAACCAAAAGGGATTTGCGGGCGGGATCCCCGAAGAGACCACCGAGTCACCATTACTTAGGTGGACGGTCACGTCTTCTACGGCCAAACTAGGGACCCAACCCTTCTAGGGGACTTCTTCCTTTACCGTTAGGTGAGGTCATAAGAACGGACCTTTTAGGGTACATGTCTCTTCGGACCGTCCGATGTGAAGTACCCCAGCGTTTTCTCAGTCCATGTTGAATCACTGCTTTGTTGTCGTTTTACGGGACGAGAGTAACAATCCTTGCCAAGTACTCCCTCCACCTCCTCCTTCCGTATTTGACTTGGTCAAACGCGATGTCACATTGGCACCGCACCTGGAAGAAACAGGCATCTGAGTTAAGTCACTTACAGAGTCCGTGTGTACTTCTTCAGAGTCACTGTCTTTTAGGTGAATCAGTAACTGAAACCCAAGACGGAAACAAATAAGAACGATTAACTAAGGAAAAGATCTAGGAGATACCGAACTATCCTCGGACTTTGGACGAATGATTCGTCACTCTTCAATAAATTCGACCGAGATTATGGTATGGAAGAAAAAAGAGACTCAATAAAACGAAGGAACTTATAATTTCAGGAAAACGAAGAACTTATAATTTTGGTTCGATGGCAAAATTAGAATCTGTAGGTCCTGAAAGATATACGGAGAACAGATCTACTTGACTTGAGAAAAAAAATGAAGTCAAACTTCAAACATAATCTATTTGACATCTGGGAAAACGATAGACTCACTAGTCTACGGTCAAAAAGTGATTAAATTTTTTTTTTTGGGTATCAACTTAAAAGAACAATTTACAAAGTGATGGGTTATATCATAATTACAAATCATAACATTCAATTGACTAAGTGACACACATGCGCAATTAATTTCTGACAGTACATTCACAAGAACTTAACCTCTCGATTAACTAATTTTCAACTTTTATAAGTTTATCCTTGCACGACTCTTTTATAAAGTAATCCTTTTAATCAATGCCCAAACACTCGGTCTTTGCTACTTAAGGAAAATCCATACTTTTTCCCAATTTATTAACACCGAGTCTACCACTTCTGAGACGGACGGTTACGTCCTCTGGACTCAAACTAGGGACCCAGCCCTTCTAGGGGACCTCTTCCCTTATCGTTGGGTGAGGTCATAACGGACACCTTAACGTACCCGTCTCCTCGGACCTCCCGACGTCAGGGACCCCAACGTTTCTCCTCCCGTCCTGACTGTCTGACTCGTGTCGTCTCGGGTCTCAAAATTCTGAATACACCGTACCGAATAAAGATATACCTGGAACTCGTCGTTTTAACGATGAACCTGAGTCTTGTCTGTACTAAATACACACAATATACACTGGTCTCATAAAAAAAAAAGTTTACTTTAAGACTAACGACAAAGGGAAAAATACTGACGGATAACGGACGTTCTATCGTGAACTTTGGGTCCGGTTGTGTCTTCTAGGAAGTACTAACGGGAAATAGACGAAAATCGAAATAAGGTTCGAAGTAGAAAATGGATAGGACGAAAGAAAAGAGGGTCGAAAGGAGTTTAAAAGATATCCTTTGATGGGTAGAAGGGTAACGACGACAACAACAAGCCGGTGATTCAGGACAGACTGAGAAACACTGGGGTACCTGACGTCGTGTGGTCCGATTGGACAGGTCGTGGTAGAGGACCTCAAACGAGTTTGAGTACAGGTAACACAACCAAAACGGTAGGTTGGTAGAGTAGGAGGTATCGGCAGAAGAGGAGAACGGGAGTTTGAAAGGGTCGTAGTCCCAGAAAAGGTTATACATTCGAGAAACGTAGTCCGCCGGTTTCATAACCTCGAAGTGGAAGTCTTAGTCAGGAAGGTTACTAACCCAGGATTTCCCAACTAATGGAAATCTTAACCGACCAAACTGGAAGAACGTCAGGTCCCTTGAGAAGAGGTCGTGGTGTCAAGTTTTCGTAGTTAAGAAACCACGAGTTGGAAGAAATACCAGGGTTGAGAATGTAGGTATGTACCGACAACCTTTTTGGTATCGAAACTGATCTACCTGGAAACAACCGTTTCACTATAGAGACAAAAAGTTATACGACAGATCCAACCAGTATCGAAAAGAAGGTCCCTCATTGCCAGAAAATTAAAGTATCGAATTCGGTGGGAGGTGTCACTAAAACCTCGAGTCTTTTTATTTTAGACGGGAAAAAGGGGTAGAGAGATGGTACTTCACTATCCTGACCTACGGTACTAGAATCAAAAAACTTACGACTCAAAATTCGGTCGAAAAGCGAGAAGTCAAAGTGAGAGTAGTTTTCCGACAAATCACGGAGAAACGAAAGATGGTAGAGGGGCATTTAAACAACATTATAAAAGACGGAATAAACAAAAGGAGTACGACAACAAAGACAGATTTTTATACAAACGACAGTTATACTCCGAGATTTTTTTATTCAACTTTTTATAAATTACTGAGGAAAACTGTAATTACACATAATTTCATTATTCGTTAACTGTATATATATGATATGGGGACATTCTTAACTCAACCACAACAAATTAACGATTTAGTACAGACTGAGAAACGCTGAGGTACTAGACGTCCAAAGGTCCGAGGAGACAGAAACCCTAAAAGGTTCTTATGACCACACTTGACGGTAAAGGAAGAGGTCCCCTAGAAGGACTGGATCACTAACTTGAACACAGAGAACGAACCGTCCGCTTAATAAATGGTGACGTGGTGGACCCTTCGGTTCTTTACTCATTCTCATATCTTTACTCAGTAACTACATGGGTAAGTTCTTTATTAAAACCTCGTGGATGATAAGTAGTCCGTAACAAGAACCGGGACCTCTAAATTCTCACTCCGTCTATCTTTTAGGGACAGTGGTACCTTGGAAACGAAATCACCCCTATTCTTCGTCTACATACACGATTCAACGAAGTCAACACTGAGAAACGCTGGGGTACCTGACATCGGGTGGTCCGAGGAGACAGGTAGCCTAAGAGGTCCGCTCTTATGACCTCACCCAACGGTACGGGAGGAGGTCCCCTAGAAAGGACTGAACCCTAGCTTGGACTCAGAGGATGTAGCAGGCGTAACCGTCATCCAAGAAATGGTGATCGTGGTGGACCCTTAGGGATTTTTCGTCTAGTATCTGTGTATACTACCAGTCCGTCTGCACGTTTCTGAGTTTTGTTCCGTTTCTCTTTCTCTCTGTACCTCCTCTCACAACTATTTTGCCAGTCTCGAACATAAAGAAACCAGTACAAACTACCATCTAAATATTCTTGTCTCCCTCGTTTAACACCAACATAGACCTCCTTCTCCCACGTCGTTGGAACTCCAGATTTCCCCGAATTACAAGAATTCTTTGTCCTTCTTCACATCTACGTCGTTCGTCCCCTGACCACTCTTCCCGGCTTTCCATCATGAACCACCAGTACTAATCTCACATCGTAAAATAAGATTCAGTCTTTGTCGAAAAGTCGTTCTCACCATAAAAAAAAAAAAAATTGAACCTTCTATTAACGAAATATTGCAACACGACCAAAGACAGCATATTATCACACTTAGTCGGCATTTACATATGTACAGGGGAGGTAAAACTTTGACGGAGGTTCGGCGATGGGCGTAGGATAGGAGGTAGGGGAGTAGGGGGGGTACGGTGGGGAAATCCAGCAATGTCTCGTGACCCGGCTCGAGGGACACAAAGCGCCGTTGATCGGGACCGACCGACGAAATGTGTATCGTCTCATACACAAAGTCTCGGAGAAAGTAAAACCAGGTGGGAGAGGAAGGGCACGCCACTGGTGTTCAGACAAGAGGTAAGGACTGGACGTCTGTCCAAGTAGTCGTGGCAAAAAGATCTAAGACAAATCTACGTATTTTTATGCTACAAACAAAAAGAGAGAGACTGAATGAAGTGAGATACATTGTCCGAGACCCAAGTACGTGAAGTCAAGTTGACTGAGTCTAAACAAGGAAAAACACCGACTCACTATAAGGCAACGTATCTCCGTGGTGTTGAAGAAAAAGGTAAGTAGACGACCACCTGTAGATCCAACGAAGACACAGGACCCATAACATTTACCACGACGTCAATTGGGAACAGAAAAACTTAATTCCAAAAGATTCCCAGGTACGGGTCATCATCTTAACGACCCAGTATATAGTCAAAATAAGAATCACAAAATTCCTTAGAGGCGTGACAAGAGGTATCACCAACATAGTTAAATGTAAGGATGACTGTCACGTTCTCCCGAGGAAAAGGAGGTGTGGTAGAGATCGTAAATGACAACCATCTAACCGATAAGACTGACACACTCCGTTATGAAGTAACATCAAAACTAAACGTAAATTCTGTCACCGTAAAAGTTTTGGAAACCAACAACACACACCTAACCCCGTCTCTTTCTCTATCCTGTCATCGTCGTCCTTCTGTGCAATCCCTCGAGAACACGGGCAGTTCAAGGCGCCACCGAACCTCGTCCTCCCTTAGTCACTTCCACGACTCTACAAGGCTTTCACGTCGGCTCCTTCGGTGTGGTCGACGACCCAGCCTGCACCCTATAGTCTGTGTCGCCAGCTCCCGAGAGGTCAAAACCCGGTCTCTGTAGCTCACACAATCACCGTCCATATTACAACCCTCGGGAGTCACACAGCTACAATAAATTTGGTAACCTGGGCACTGAGCACTGAGTGGACTCCTCCCTCGTAAGTCAAGTCAAGTCAACGAGTCAGCACAGGCTGAGAGACGCTGGGGTACTTGGCGTCGTATCTGTTCTACTTCGAGGTAGAAATCTCCTACCCTTCTCTTCGGAGATCGTTTCCTCTGACTCTTCCGTCTCGGGTACTTCGTCGCTCTTTTTGGTCGGAACCTCGGGCTCCTTCCTTTCTCAGACTCCTGCCTCCTCCCCGGTCCACACAGACGGTGACAACTCCCCAGGTCCCGACGTGGTACCGGAACCGTCCCACCCCCGGTACCGACTGGAAACCTCCGTACCCCCCAGACTCCGGACTCATTTTGCTCAAATTCTTACTTTCTCTCAAAACTCTAAGGGACCCCTCGGTCACGAATCCTGAGGTGCGAAGATTACGTCTCCCACACTCAAGTTAGACACCAACCTCTTGATTCTCGGTGTACGATTCACCGAGTCGGCTTTTTATTTTAAATTTTTCCTTTACTTCTTTCCTTTCCGTCAAAACCGATAACAACGTAAATGAAAACCACAGTTTTTGGTAACGGTCATGGCTACACACTATTAATAAAAGGTATACACACACACACACACACACATAACACATACACATATATATATATATATATATATCGGCACACACACACACATACATATACATTATGTGTAATCAATATTTGGATTTTGATTATTTTACGATATACAGTTAATATAGAGTTAAATTTTTTGTTTGTTTTTCGTTATTGTCGCTCTTTTCCGCGACCTCGGTTCATCCTAATTAATTAAGTTAATCATTCGGTTAATTAAGAAGGACTCCTTAAAACCATATTTCCCTTGTCAAGGTGCTAGTTCCCTCCAAAATTCCTCCTTCTATTGAAACCCTTATTACCGTTAAAGTAAGGGGAGGGGAGAAAGAAAAAAATAACTGGTTGTTCTTCTGTAAGGTATCGACTTCGTGAGGAATCGAGATTACCGATGTCCAGGATATTTTTTTATTGTTCTTAACAGTACCTGTCTCTCTCGAACATGTAAGAAACACCACGACTTTAGAAAATTATATTTCATAATCTAAAGTCACGTGAACGTGACACTGAAAGTACAAATTGAAAGATCTATAGTCTACCACAGAAACTTGACCATATTTCGACTTGATGGGACACACTCTAAAAGACACTTGGTCTTTATTAAAGTCTTATTTTAAAAATCTCTCCTGAAGACACAGACTTTGTTTTAACCACTGTCAATATCATGAGATTAAGAACATCTTAAGGAGTATAAGTACGGTCAACAAAGGTCGAGGAACCCTGGGGTACCTGACGTCGGGCGGTCCGAGGAGACAGGTACCTTAAGAGGTCCCTTCTTGTGACCTCACCCAATGGTAAAGGAAGAGGTCCCCTACCTAGAAGGGTTGTATGCGTCTCAATTCGTTTAGTCTGCAAAAGGGTTATTTTTCTTCACCATCTACCTACACCGTCAACAAATTTTTGTAAACTTTTCATGAATTTATGAACTTCTTTTAATCGACTATGTACGATGAGCTACAAACAAGAGTATCCATCGCAATGAAAATCAATTTTAATTAACAGGTGTGCTAATATACGAGTAGACTGTAAAGTCACACAACCTCCCTTTAGAGAACCTCTTCATAAGAAGACTTAGGACACCAACCACCCTAAAAGTGGACATGAACGTATAATGACAAGATTATGTTTAACGAAGAATATTCACAAATATAAAAGTAAAATTAAAGTACCATTAACGTCACTCTCGAGTCATAACTTAAGATACATATTTAAAGAATGGATGATTATTTTACGTCAAAATTTCAACATAATGGAATCCGATGGACGGGTCTTACCCTTCCTTTATGAAAACATTTACTCTCCTTCTCGTCCTACCACCACCCGAGTGGACCACTTCTAAATCGTGGACACCCACCTGAGACGAAGATGTATCTCTACTAGCCCCTACTAAAAGGTTTAAAAATGTTCTTTCGGTAAATAGACACACATAAAACTTTCGACCACGTAGTCTTAAAATAAAGAAGAAACTAGTGCGTCTTGTAAAACAAATCATGTCAGAGTCTTCAGGACGAAGGACTAACCGTATAGAGTTTTGTCGTGGGGCGTAAAAAAAAAAAAAAAACTTTGCACACGGAAGGTCAAAATCAAGTCAAGTCAGTGAGTCAACACAGGCTGCGAACCGCTGGGGTACCACTCGTCCCTGATGAGAGGTCGACGCCTCGGATCTGAAGAGTAACATCCCCGAGGATCCACGCTCCCGAAGACATCAACACCGCGGAGCCGACTCATCAACCCGACGTGACCAAAACAACGAGGCGTCGTACACCCTAGAAGGACCTGGTCTCTAGCTTGACCACAGAGGACGTAACCGTCCACCTAAGAAATGGTGACTCTGTGGCCTCTACGGGCTCTCCTTAATAGAATTGGTCCCACCCAACGAGTCAAGTCAGTAAGTCATCACAGACTGAGAAACGCTGGGAGACCTGACATCGTGCGGTCCGAAGGGACAAGTAGTGGTTGTGGGTCTCGAATGAGTTTGAGTACAGGCATCGTATCCACTACGGTAGGTTGGTAGAGTAGGAGACAACAGGGGAAGAGAAGGACGGAAGTTCTAAAGGGTCGTAGTCCCAGAAAAGGTCACTCAGTCAAGAAGAGTAGTCCAGCGGTGTCATAACCTCAAAGTCGAAGTCGTAGTCAGGAAGGTCACTTATAAGCCCTGACTACAGGAAATCCTACCTGACCAACCTAGAGGAAAGTCAGAGTTCCCAGAAGAGGTTGTGTCAAGTTTTCGTAATTAAGAAGACGCGAGTCGAAAGAAATATCAGGTTGAGAGTGTAGGTATGTACTGGTGACCTTTTTGGTATCGGAACTGATCTGTCTGAAAACAACCGTTTCACTACAGAGACGAAAACTTATACGACAGATCTAACCAGTATCGAAAAGAAGGTTCCTTGTTCGTAGAAAATTAAAGTACCGACATCAGTGGTAGACGTCACTAAAACCTCGGGTTCTTTTATTTTCAGAGAGTAACAAAGTAAAGGGGTAGATAAAAGGTACTTCACTACCCTGGCCTACGGTATTTGAATCAAAAGACTTACAACTCAAAATTCGGTTGAAAAAGTGAGAGGAGAAAGTGAAAGTAGTTCTCCGAAAAATCAAGGAGAAGTGAAAGACGGTATTCCCACCACAGTAGACGTATAGACTCCAATAACTATAAAGAGGACCGTTAGAACTAACATCGAACACGAAGAAGGTCGAGTCACAAAGAGTACTACATGAGACATATATTCAATTTATTCGTCCCACTCTTATATGTCAGAACTACATGAGGAAAGGGTTAAACCTTGGTCAGACAACAAGGGACAGATTAAGATTGACAACGAAGAACTGGACACATGTCTAAAGAGTCCTCCGTCCAGTTCACCAGACCATAAGGGTAGAGAAAGTCTTAAAAGGTCCACCCAACGATGGACCAACATGAAGGAACTTTCGTCCACCAGGACGGACACGACGTCAAGTCAAGTCAACTCAGCGAATCAACACAGCTGAGAAGCGCTGAGGTACTTGGCGTCGTGCGGTCCGGAGGGACAGGTAGTGGTTAAGGGCCTCAAGTCAGTTTGAGTTGCAGGTAGCTCAGTCACTACGGTAGGTTGGTAGAGTAGCAGACAGTAGGGGAAGAGGAGGGCGGGAGTTAGAAAGGGTCGTAGTCCCAGAAAAGGTCACTCAGTCGAGAAGCGTAGTACACCGGTTTCCTAACCTCAAAGTCTAATTTCGTGATGTCAATGAGACACGGAAACATTCTTTGATTGACACTACCGCAGTAGACCCTTCACACTTACCTTAATAAAATAAAATAAAAAATTCCTTGAAAACAGACCTGACTTGGAAGGAAGTTACTAATCCTCTTTGTCACTGATAACTCCGTTAGTCTACGAAGTCCCCTCTTAACCATTTTGATTCACCTATCTAAACCGGAAACAAAACACTTTTCATTTTAAGGTGGTTGGGATTTAATCTTAGTCATAACCTCTCTCCTGAGTCTTCATTTCTACGAGGGACTCAAGGAACACTGAACGACAACGTTGTCAAAAGTTTCCAGTCAAAAGGAATTCGTAATGTTTTTTTCTTAAACCAAAAGACACAGGTCCCATTGATCCTCTTTTGTGTAGAAACTCGGTATACCCGTCCGGCACATGTACCTCAGGGACCTCAGGTAGGTCTATTAGAAGGTGGTCTCCCCTCTTTTCTTGGTAACAAGTGCTCCCAAGTTTAGTGCCTTCAACCAGTTCAGAAGATTCGACACGAGGATGCCAAAATGTTTCGCAGAAACAATTTAATAGTTTAATGTAGGTTTATAACTATTGTCAATAACACGATCCTCACCGGTAACGATCACAGACCTACATATGAAGAGGGGTTGTAAAGTGGATAATTTAAGTCATATTGAGATCATAAGTCTTAAAACTACTGAAATCACCTTTAGACGGTTAAAACGAACTGGAGTAAGTCTCCGAGGAAGCACGACTCGGGAGGGAGTACGACTTGAGGGAATCATAAAGTAAAAGGAAGAAGATACCGTCAACAATGAATATAATATAAATTACAAACATATTCATAGACACTCTGGTCGTCTAAGTAAGTAGAACTTACGAATTATAGTTCAAGTCTTTTTTTTATTAGGAAGAACTACTTTACGTCTTTTACATCAAAGGGAATGTAGAAGAATCGTGAAAGAAATATCTGAGATGGTCAGGGAGTACAGGAAAACACCGAAAAAGGTTTTAGGGGGACGACAACCAAGAAATTAAAAATTATTGGGAGAAAGGAAGTACCGGTCTTTAGAAATTACGAGTCCCAACCACATTGTTTGGCTAAAGGGAAAGTATTAAGGACACTGTAAAGAATCGATCAACACCCATGGTTGCTAAATATTCATTCAGTCAAATAAAGGGAAATCCACGGATCTACACTTAATTACGATAATACCGTTGAACCTACGGACCCACTTCATTGACCATGTCCGTAAGTCCATAGGATGTCTATGTCTATTGACTCAGTATCCCGTACGAGGTACTGAATGCCATCAATATATTAAAGGGGACATTTAATATTCTTTTTTATTCATGAAAATTGTATATACTATTAAATCATTGTCAAATATCTTTATAATATATACCAGCCAAATACTCTATCGATTTGGAAACGGACGATAATTTGGGAGGAAAGGACGGTAATTGCAGTCGGAATTCCAGTTGTAGTCGGAATTTAGGAGAAAAGGATCTCAAATTTCGTTGTGTAGAGAACAATGAATCGAGATCGAGACTGTAATCATAAAGGGTCATCGAGAAGTAGGAAGATTTCATAAAGGCACACTTTACTGCGATCGTGAGACCCAATGTTTCTTGACTGTTAGTTGAACTTCAGTGATTTCTTTTTTTACTCTAAATAACCCTTCCACGACGACGGCGACGATTCAGCGAAGTCAGCACAGGTTGAGACACACTGGGGTATCTGCCGTCGGGTGGTCCGAGGGGGCAGGGACCCTAAGAGGTCCGTTCTTGTGACCTCACCCAACGGTAGACGAGAAGGTTACGTCCTTTCACTGTTCACTTTCACTTCAGCGAGTCAGCACAGGCTGAGAATCGCTGGGGTACCTGACGGCGGGTGGTCCGAGGAGGCAGGTACCCGAAAAGGTCCGTCCTCACGACCTCATCCAACGGTAGCGGAAGAGCAACCCTTTCATCTCACTGACTCCTCTGTGCTCCCGAACTGTCGGTCCGAAACCTTTCGGTCGGTCGGTCGACCAACCAGAAGTTCCTGATCCTAGCGCCCAAGGCGCCATAGACACGAGAGAGAACGGGAGTAGAAATGCGAATCATGAACCATCAAGTCGTAGGGACAGGTCTAAGAGAATTGTCCGACCTTTGTGACTGTGGCCGACGAATATTCGACCATAAAAGAGACGAAGTTAGCACAGGCTGAGACTCGCTAGGGTATCCACCGTCGGGTGGACCGAGGCGGCAGGGACCCTAAGAGGTCCGTTCTTGTGACCTCACCCAACGGTAAAGGAAGAGGTTACGTACTTTCACTTTTCACTTTCACTTCTACGAGTCAGCACAGACTGAGAATCACTGGGGTACCTGACGTCGGGTGGTCCGAGGGGGCAGGTACCCTGAAAGGTCCGTCCTCACGACCTCACCCCACGGTAACGGAAGAGTCAACGTCGTTTGCAATAAGAGACAACGTGGTCACTCTAACCTCACCATTATACTATCATTGTACCACTAAGGAGGAATTTATTTACTAGCTGAAACTAAACGAAAGAGAAACTCCTACTGCAGGTACACCAAAGTCTTACTAGATTTAATATAGTCATGATCGAACTTTTCCGTTTATAGTTATGATTCTGTAAAAGGTGTCGTCAATTAATCTAATGGATCCTCTTGTACAAAAGTAAAGTCAACACTCAAAGAAATGAATCAGTAGAAGTATAATAGTGCTTACAAACAACAACTTCCATGTCGTAACAAAAGGTAAAAAAGGGTACCAGATCGTGGCATAAAATAAAGAATTCACAGATCTACTCTGTTTCCTTTATAATGAATTACTTGCGAGACAAAATTATAAACTTTCATGTATACTCAAGGACTCAATCCCGATAAAGATCTGAATTCTTACGGTTTATATTAAATTAAATTTCAATAAAGACATTCAGACAAACCGTTCGAGAAATTTCTTTCAAATAAAGTAAACCCCTAAAAAGACTAAAAGATTGGTTCACTTTAAAATCTTTCGACCTATTTCAGGGATTTTCGTTCTTTCGACTGAAAAGTGGGACTTGATCTTTTTAACAAGAGGAGAGAAGTATCAATTAAGCTTTTGAATCTCTTCAATTTTTCTCTCTCTCTCTCTCTTTCTGCTTTCTGACTCAAGGAATTCTTCGAAAACTATCAACACCTAAACATCGGGGACAGGAATGACCTTAGAACTGGGGTCGTTCCCTCCTTCGGGAGTGCAGAAAAGAGTTACGCAAACGGAAAGAAGAACTTAGGGGACGGACTCCTAGGACACAGCCGGTGACGTCAGAACACTAAATTAAGTGCAAAGAGTCTAGTGTAAGCAAGACGTCCAAACCTTGAGAGACTTAGACAGGAAAACACTTACACCAATATTGTTGTAGAGAAGACGTGGACGTAAGGAGACGAAATAGAGTGTGGTGTAGTTGCTAGGACAACACAACGACGAGCCCACAATTATCTTTTGCAAGACAACCCGGTACCCTTACGGGTACGTAAAACATCTAGTGGGCTTATTAATAGTTCAAGTATCTACACACACATATAAATGCATTTTTGGTATATACAAAAGCACGTTTGTGTTCAGAATACACCGTCTCTAATCTTTTCCTCTTCATTTCTGACTCTACGTTTGTCCGACAAGTCAAGTCAAGTCGGCGAGTCAGCACAGGCCGAGAGACACTGGGGTACTTAACGTCGTGCGGTCCGGAGGGACAGGTAGAAGGGTCTCAAGTGAGTCTGAGTGCAGGTAGCTCAGTCACTACGGTAGGTCGGTAGAGTAGGGGAAGAGGATGACCGGGGTTAGGGAGGGTCGTAGTCCCAGAAAAGGTCACTCAGTTGCGAAGCGAAGTCCACCGGTTTTCATAACCTCAAAGTCGAAATCGTAGTCAGGAATGTCTCTTATGGGTCTTGACTAGAGGAAATGTCACCTGACTAACCTAGAGGAACGTCAGGTTCCCTGAGAGTCCTCAACTGAGGTTATGGTGTCAAGTCTACGTAGTTAGAAGTCACGAGTCGGGAGAAGTGTCAGGTTGAGAGTGTAGGTATGTACTGGTGACCTTTTTGGTATCGGAACTGATCTGCCTGGAAACAACCGTTTCATTATAGAGACGAAAACTTATACGATAGATCCAACCAGTATCGAAAGATAGTTTCCTCATTCACAGAAAATTAAAGTACCGACGTCAATGGTAGACGTCACTAAAACCTCGGGGGTTTTATTTCAGACTGTAACAAAGGGGACAAAGGGACAAACAAACGGTACTTCACTACCCTGGTCCACGGTACTAGAAGCAAAAGACTTACAACTCGAAATTCAGTTGAAAAAGTGAGAGGAGAAAGTGAAAGTAGTTCTCCGAAAAATCAAAAGAAGTGAAAGACGGTATTCCCACCACAATAGACGTATAGACTCCAATAACTATAAAGAGGACCGTTAGAACTAAGGTCGAACACGAAAAAGGTCGAGTCGCAAAGAGTACTACATGAGACGTATACTCAAATTTATTCGTCCCACTGTTATATGTCGGAACTGCATGAGGAAAAGGATAAACCTTGGTCAGACAACAAGGTACAGGTCAAGAAAAAAAAAAAAATTAAATAAAAAAAATAAAAAATTTAAAATTTTAGAAATTAAGAATGTACACAAGGGTTTGTACTTGGGGGGAGGGTGGAGGGAGGGGTATTGTAGAGAGACCCAGTAGGGGTACGTGGTCGAGGTTCGTACGACATAGGACGTAGTCTGTATCTGACCGCTAAGTTAAGAATGTACTATCTTATGTACAATCTTACAGTAAGAGGGTTTAGTAGGGTGGGAGAGGGAGGGAGACTCAGGTTTTCAGGTAATATGTGTAGACACAGAGAAAGGGACAGAACGTATGTCCCAGCAGTAACGGTAGAAGGATTTAAGGTATATATACACAATCATATGACATAACCACAAAAAGAAAGACCGAATGAAGTGAGACATATTAGCCGAGGTCAAAGTAGGTAGAGTAGTCTTGACTAAGTTTACTTAAGAAAAATTGCCGACTCATTATGAGGTAACACATATACATGGTGTCGAAAGAATAGGTAAGTAGACGACTACCTGTAGATCCAACAAAGGTACAGGATCGATAATATTTGTCACGACGCTACTTGTAACCCCATGTACACAGAGAAAGGTACAGGTCAAGATTGACAACGAAGGACTGGACGTATATCCAAAGAGTTCTCCATCCAGTCCACCAGAACGTAAGGGTAGAGAAAGTCTTAAAAGGTGTCAAATAACACTAGGTGTCTCAGTTTCCGAAACCGTATCAGTTATTTCGTCTTTATCTACAAAAAGACCTTGAGAGAACGAAAAAGGTACTAGGTCACCTACAACCGTCAAACTAGAGACCAAGGAGACGGAAAAGATTTTGGTCGAACTTGTAGTCCCTCAAGTGTCAAGTGTATAACGACATCGGACCGAACCTCTTAAAACTCGTAATGAAATGATCGTACACTCTACTCACGGTAACACGCCATGAAACTCGTAAGAAACCGTAACGCAAAGAAACCCTAACCTTACTTTTGCCTGGAAAAGGTCAGGACACCGGTGACGACTCAAAAGGTTTAAACGACCGTATAACTCACGTCGTGAAAGTGTCGTAGTAGAAAGTCCTAAACTTTATCGAGTTGACCTTAAGGTAGTGGAGGTGATCGAAACAAGCATCACTACGAAAGATTCCGGGTGAACTGAAGTGTAAGGTCCTACAGACCGAGATCCACTCACTAGTGTGGTAGCACTAATAGACCCAGCACTTCTAGAAAAAACATGTCAAGACACATGAACGATGGAGAAGAATTATAGAAGACGAAGACAATCCAGGGATGGTAAAGACAGGAAATAGCTATTGTCCAACAATGGGTCCCATTAACTCCTGTGTGTGAGTCGTTACGTGTTGTATGACGTTCCTTCTGTTAACAAGGGATTTTCCCTAATCCGATTTTGGAACGTAACCTCGTCTTGACACTAGTCTGGAGTCTAAAAACTTTATGTCCTTTTTATGTTGGACAGAATTAATAACATCGGACAAAGACAAAAATCTAAGGACTGAGAGACGGAAGGTACGACGAAAAATCGTTTGCATTGGATTTCGAGACGACGAGACCGAAATAAAAACCTGAAAAAGTTTGATCTTACTTCAAGTATTGACTTAACAAAAGTGGACCTGAAGAAAAGACGCCAAGTGTCTCTGGTCGTGTCCTAAATAGAAATGGGTTCTTTGTAACTATCACGGAGATAACATACGTTCTGGATTATAGACGAGACATCCCTTAAGTCTGCCCTCCTCCTACACCGGACACACCCACACAATTCTAAAAACAAAACGAACTAGTTTATTCTCAAATATTTAATAATTTTAGTCACTCACTTAAATAGTTTCAGTTTCATGTACATTTAATTAATATTTTAATTAAATCTACATTTAATTAATATTTTACATAACCGTTGTTTGTCTTTTCATTTATTTAACTCTTTTGTCCTTTCCAACAAAGACAATGCGACAATCTCACTAGACGCAGGATGGATTAGTGTATTTGTCTCGGATCTTATCTGTAAAAATGTCAGTCGAGACTCAAAAGTCAATACGTCTTTACAGGAATCCTTTTATAAGTTCGTTAAAGGGGCTTTTTCTAACACTACCATTTCTCACAGGACACTGGTAAATATCTCGAAACCATTTAATAGGAAACTACCAACTATCGAAACCAAAAGTCCTTTTATCACGTAGAAGGTACTCTTCGGTTCGAGTACTAGTCAACGAGTCAACACAGGGTGAGAAACACTGGGGTACCTGATATTGGGGGATTCGAGGAGGTAGATACCTTAAAAGGTCCGTTCTTATGATCTCACCCAACGTTAAACGAAGAGGTCCCTAAATAATAATAATAAAAATAATCACGAGATCCACGTACCCAAAACTTATCAGACAAGAGTTAGAGTAAAAGGGTTATTTATTGGAACAAAAGTCCCACGTCAAATTGCCTTACGTTACAAAAAGTCCTTGTTTTTATAAGCAACTACCTTAATAGGTTTAAATGACTATTTTAACCAAGTAAAAAGAGGGAGGTCTTAAATCTTTTGTAAGTTTTAACACATTATAATTCCTCTTTTAAGGTGACTGTCTCCTCGGACCGTCCGATGTCAGGTACCCAAACGTTTCTCAGTCCGTACTGACTCGTTCATAGTGAGTTCCTCTTTTAGCGTTTCAAAGATACTTTACGGTACTTATTGTGCAGCTACAAAAACCATACACCAATTCTTTACTGAAAATTTGTAAGTCAAGTTTGAGGAGGTGTTAAAGTGTCATAAAACTCACCAAAAAAAAAAACTAACTTCATATCAACTAAATGTTACAACACCAATAAAGTCCACATGTCTAAGTCAATACGTGTGTATACATAGATAAAAAAAGTCTAAGAAAAGGGAATACCCAATAATGTTTTATAACTCATATCAAGGGACACTATATGTTATCCAGGAGCAACGAATAGATAAACTATACATTATCACATATATACAACTAAGGTTTGAGGATTAAATAGGGGGGGGGTAAGGGAAAACCATCGGCATTCAAACAAAAAGTACAGACACCGAGATAAAGACACAACATATATTTAAGTGTACATAGTCACAAAAGGCATAATGTGTATAACACGATAGTATACTATAGACAGAAACAAACCGAACGAAGTGAATCACACTATTAGAGTTCCAGGGAGACACAACGACGTTTACCGTAAAGTAAAAAATACCGACTCATCATAAGGTAACATATTTGTATGTGGAAGAAGTAGAGAAGTCGACAACTACCTGTAAATCCAACGAACACGGAGAACCGATAACATTTGTCACGACTTTACTTGTATCCGTACACACATAGAAAAGTCTAATGTCAAAAGAAGTCTAGATACGAGTCCTCAATCTAACATCCTAGAATACCATCGAGATCAAAATCAAAAAATTCCTTGGAAGTGTGAAAAGGTATCACCGACACGGTTAATTGTAAGGGTGGTTGTCACATCATCCCAACGTAAAAGAGGTGGAAGAGAGGTCGTAAATAATAACCATCTGAAAACTACCACCGGTGAGACCGGTAACACTATGAGGTAACATCAAAACTAAACGTAAAGGAATTATTGATCTCTACAACCCGTAGATACGTACACGGAAAACCGGTAGACATACAGAGGAAACCTCTTTACAGATGAATCTAGAAGACGGGAAAAAAACTAACCCCGTAAATAAACAAAAAGCTACAACTGAACATACTTGATAAACATACACCCACAATCAGTAAGTCAGTACAGACTGAGAAACGCTGGGACACCTGACATCGGACAGTCCGAAGTGACAGGTATCGTAAGAGGTCCGTTCTTATGACCTCACCCAACGGTAAGGGAAAAGATCCCCTAGAAGGGTTGGGTCCCTAGCTTGGACCCAGAGGGTGAAACGTCCGCCTAAGAAAGGGGAGACTCGATGGTCTCTTCGGAGGACAAACATATACAACCTCCAGTTAGGGAACAGTCAATGTAGTAAACTCTTTCATAAAATTTATTTATTATAAAGTTACTGATACACCCTTGATCCATTACTGACTGTGGTCTCCTCTTCATAATTCAGTATTTCTAAAATCCCGAATAATTTTTCAATTCCCAAGTGAAGTCAAGTCAGCGAGTCAGCACAGGCTGAGAAACACTGGGGTACTTAGTGTCGTGCGGTCCGGAGGGACAGGTAGTGGTAGAGGACCTCAAGTGAGTTTGAGTGCAGGTAACTCAGCCACCACGGTAGGTTGGTAGAGTAGGAGAGAGCAGGGGAAGAGGAGGACGGGAGTTAGAAAGGGTCGTAGTCCCAGAAAAGGTTACTCAGTCGAGAAGCGTAGTCTACCGGTTTCATAACCTCAAAGTCGAAGTTGTAGTCAGGAAGGTTACTTGTGGGTCCTGACCAGAGGAAATCCTACCTGACCAACCTAGAGGAACGTCAGGTTCCCTGAGAGTTCTCAGAAGAGGTTGTGGTGTCAAGTTTTCGTAGTTAGTTAAGAAGTCGCGAGTCGAAAGAAATATCAGGTCGAGAATGTAGGTATGTACTGGTGACCTTTTTGTCCAAATGACTTGTAAACGTTTGGTCAGCATTATACTTGTAAAGCGACATTTCCAAATGTCATCTTTTTTTAACGATCCCAAAGTACCTTGATAACTTTAACTTGGAGAAAACCCCTTTAAAGTTAGAAAAGAGATAATGAAAAGTTTTATTTGACACAGGGGAGAAATCTGGATTCATAAATTACTATAATTAAGCAATTTATTTACTGTAACATAATCTCAATATACGTATTTCATTGGAAAAAGAGAATTGGGCAAAGGATTAGAAATTTGTCAAAGGAATTACAAAAGAAAAAAGTCTAAAAATTTTTTGGAAAGAGATCAGTAAAAAAGACCCGAAAGGTCTACCGTGTCACCACTTCTTGGGCAGACGGTTACGTCCTCTACGTTCTCTGTACCCAAGCTAGGGACCCAGTCCTTCTAGAGGACCTTATCCTTTACCGTTGGGTGAGGTCATAAGAACGGACCCTCTAAGGCACCCGTCTCCGCGGACTGCCCGATGTCAGGTACCCCACCGTTTCTCAGTCTGCACTGACTCGTACACCCATGTGTACACGCACGTGTGTGTGTGTGTGTGTGTGTGTGTGTCTGAAAGATGGACGGGTTGGGGGCGGAGGTAGGGAAAAAGGTCCATGGACGAAAGAGGTCAAAATTAGAAACTAGGGTAGACGGACATACCGGGAGGAACACACTTCCAGTCTGTAGACCGTCGGAATATACAGACTCGATCGAGGTGCATCCAACTATACTTCGTTCTCAAAGACGTGTCTACTCTTTATGGTGTTTCGGATATACCATTTCGGACACCAGTCATCTACGGACTCGACTATAAAGAGGTGAGTCCTCTTCCAAGGATCAAGACGAAACTTGTATGGGAAACTGAGTCTGGAGACAAGTGGGTCACAAGATTATTCGGACAAAGAGATTCGACGGGTCGTGTCCCTACCAACTTCTTAGAGACCGTTCTGACTCTCCCCACACCACCACCATCTTCCTTCACCGTGTCAATCTCGACATTCTTCCTTTCGAATTACCGTTTCTTTCCTACTTGGCAGAGTCACTTCGTCTCCTCGAGTGTTTATAGCTAAGAACTCTAGTCCTCCGCCACTGGGACATACGAACGACAATTTCGGACGACCGACAGTAACCAAGCATTAACTGGGGTAGTAGTTAACTTCTAATCAAAACCAAATAATACACTATAAATTTTACAATATCTTCTCGTATCATCAAAAATCTTAACTTTTTAAAAATTAAAAATTAAAAATTAATTTCCAAATTAATTTTTCTAGAGTAAAATTCTGTAGTCCAAAACAAATGAATCACGGATCATAAAAACAACCAAAGAAAGGGTAGAAAAGGAGATACAGGTGACTCTATCACAAAAATGTTTTCTGAAAACAGAGAAGAGAAACTTCTGTCTGGGAAATAGAATTAGAGAGGATTACGAGAAGACACCACACCAAACTATATCTGTGGAGTCACAGGGGACTATTTCTATCAGAAGGATCTTCATCTATCGCTTAGGAAGGACATTTTGTACTCGTATGACTAATTAAAAGGGGTCGAAGTGGAAGTCGGAGAGAGGAATGAAAACAACGTACCGGGTCGAGGAACAAATGGACATATATAAGCCACTGTGAGAAGAAAGGGAGTGTGTGGAGAGTTCGAAGGGGTAGGTAAAGGCGAGATGCCCTCAGGTATCGCAACCAGACTTGACGACAGTAGTCGTCTAGGAGGACTATAACTACCTACATTGTTCACGTCTCCGACAAAACCCCCGATCCCTTTGTGTCCTCTCGGTCACTCATCTTGACGTCCGAGAACTCATCAAACACAAGATCACCCCCTCCTTCTGTTCGTTTATTTATTAAATCTATCACTTCGTTCTTGTCACGTCGTACTACCCGACTCCCCCGTGGTTACGTTCTCCCTCCGGGGGGCCTCCCGAGACCCCTCCTCGATGGACTCCTGGGTGGGTTCAGTCCTCCTCAGAAACTAACGTCTCTTGGACCGACGAGTAGCGACCCGTGTAACCATGGATAAGTAACTTACTTATTTACTTTCTTATTTCGTCTAATAACACAACAAAGAACCCAAAATATGTCTTATCAAATCGCTTGTGTTTGTGACATGTACGGGAATCGATGGTTGAGAGATCTTTCTTTTTTGTGTATCCGTGATAAATTCACTTCTTTGATTTCGATTGTGAAGACTACACCTAAAAACAGTCCCTTGTAACTCAGTATCCCCTCCCCTCTAATTCGGAATTTCATACCCTCAACCCTCTAAGTGATTAAGAATTTTAAAAATTAAATTTTAAACAACCTACACATCGTCACACAATTACACGATACCTCCTCATTTTTTTCTTTTTTCTACTTTAACTACACTTAAACAAGGAGTTACCGGAAGTATCCCCCTTTTGCGGTCATGATATCCTCTCAAAATACTCCGTCGTATACCAATTACTAAGTTTCCGAATTTACTAAGTTCATTTACAACAACCAAGACTCTTTCCTCTCAGAAACACCCGACCTCGAGCTCGTCAGTGTTTGTGTCGAGGTCTAAGAACTCTCTGAACAACTTTACTTGAGACGACGTGTCTTGTTTCACGTATATTGAGCTATCAAAAGGCTATAATTCCTCTATTGAAAGAAAGGACCGAAAACGCTTCTCGTTCGATGTATGATAAACGCAGACTTCTTGAAAAGCATTCTAAAAACCTACTCGAAACGACAACGTCTTTTTTTCAAGTCACAGAAGGGTAACAGCGACTCTTCCTACTTCTACTCCTGCCAAACGCTTACTTATCGCCTACACCCTCTACTAAGGAAATTTGGTCAATCGCACATTTCCCTTCTGTGAAAAGGGACCCTAAAGAAAAAGAATTAAATAAAAATTAACCTCCTATTAACGAAAGTTACAACACAACCAAAGACGGCATGTGGTACTTAGTCGGTGTTCATATGCACACAGGGGAGGGGGAACTCGGAGGGAAGGTGGACAGAGCCAGCCGTGTCTCGTGTCCCGGCCCGAGGGCCACGACGTCTCGTCGAAGGGTAGTCGGTAGACCAGACGTGCACCGTAACGTTTATAAAGTCACGACGAGAGAGGGACTCCAATGATTCACACGTGATCAGGACCCTCGATATCTTTATAAACTGTAACAACAATGGAGAAGAACAGGAAACTAAAGAATTAACTCACTTATAGATACTCCAGTCTACAGTACGGACTGAAAAAACTAAACAACGGATTACATAAAGAACCAACAGAGGATTAGATGTAAAAACGGGAAAACGTTAAGACAGAAGACTCCTATCCTCTATTGAAAATTTGTTCCCACTCAACATCTAGTCAGAGACAGGACATCCCCAGCGATGCTCTCACCGTCAAACCCTAGAAACGACCGGTGGGTCGTGGCACACCGTACTGAACTGTGTTAATCGGATTCCTAACACTCTAGACCAAACACAACTATAAAATGAAAACTCCCAGTATACTCGACATTGAGGGTAGTTCTTAAGACGTCCGAGGAATAATACATAAATTAGTGAAACCAAGGCATTTACGGTGTGGACACGTAAAAAAACCACGTACCAATAAAATCTCAAGAGTAGTACGGGGTAAACGTATACTCCTTAGATACGTGTGTCTATGTCATTTGCAAAATCACCGAAAACGTCGTGTTTACGTTTACTACCGTCGGACTTGAACCGGAAGAGATCCTGGAGTCCAATGACAAATTACCCAAACAGTGAGTTCTGTGAATGACCGAACGGGGTCACGAAAATTTTTTAACTTAGCTCGTACTACTCCAGGTAGGGGAACTAATTTACAAAAAGGAGGATACGTTAGTGGTAATAGACAAACCGAGGGTAAGAAAACTCCGTCGGGACGTAACGTTTAGTTATAGAAAGACTTCTCTGTCACACAACACTTAACGGACCTGTCTTATACGTGCCAATGAAACCGACGTTACGACGACGTCTCGGGCCTAATGAGACAGAAGGACCCTTGAGGTGTCCGTTCAGGTAGCACAAATGTCCTTTTTTTTTTTTTCTCTCTCTAAGAAAACCCTTGTTTTTAATTTCACAATTTCGATAACTAGGACTTACACTCGTACAGGAAACACAAGAAGACTTGGTAAAAACCAGAAGAAGGTACCTCTAATCGAAGAGATCCATAAAGACCCACAAAAAAAAAAAAAAAAAAGGAAAGGGGACGAAAACGAAGGGGGAAAGAACCAACATCATGCCGGCATGGTAAAGTCGAACGATCACGTCTTTCTACACTTAAGTCAACGACATACTCGGACCGGACCACGTTCGTGTAACGATCTCTGTACGATTTCTCAAGGTCCACTAAGCTCGGACTCTCTCTGTTGTCGTTTTGCCATTCTGCCTCGTACGAATTTTAATCTCGTCCCCCAAATTAAACCTCGTAGAGTCGTTCAGACTTAGGACTGAGTGAGTAAATGTTGAACTTTTCCTAAGTAAAACACGTACAGTAAAATGAGTGAGGGAAGATAAATTGACGGTCTTGGGTAGTGTCCAACTAGTTCCCCGATAAATTTGATTTCTAGACTGTCCTCCAATGGCTGCCGTCTCAGAGAACTCCAAAGGCTCCGATGACGAACATGAAACATTTGTGGTCCTCGTCGCTATTCTACTCCTTTTCCAAACGCTGACACGAAGAAACGGCCTCGACTTACAATAAAGAAGACTTTGAGTAGAATAAACAATATCGAATTTCTCTAGAATGCCTAACAAAACGGGCCGATACGAACCGACTTACGGGAGACTCAGCTCGACCACTTCCTGCCCTCTGGTGAAAAGAGCAAACCTACTTGACTACAGGCACTTAATCGACCTTACCGAGACTCACGTCATGTGTAGAGACTATATAATCCCTAGACCCCGAAGGAGGGACGAGGAGGGGGGAGGGAAGACCTCGTGCCTTTACGTGGACGAAATCCACAAACGACGGACCGTCTCCAGTCACACGACCATAAAACGTAGAAGGGTGGACCGCACCAACACGAGAGTATATGTCTTCACCAGTAGGAAGTACGCCAAGACGAACTTCGCGACTGAGACTCACCTGACAATCGTAAAACCTACGATTACCTCTTGAGGACGTCCGTACTTCCAGGCCCGTCGTCTCTCCGCGGAGGTTTTACTACGGGTGGACGAACCCCTCTTCTATTGTCGACTCTGTGTCTTTACATTATTTGGAACTAGAGACGTCTCCAGCTTAAGGATAAAGGTAAACAATCACCCGTGGAACAGAATGCCCACCCCCACCAACTTCAACTTTCTGTACAAAATTATAACCAGTTTCACTCTGATGATGTAACGTGCCAAGACCACTAAAATATTCCAAAGTTGATAACATATCCATGACCTACAATTCCTACAGTCGTAAACTTAAAAAACCGAAATTTTTACAAGAGGAATACATATGAAATTGACTCATGAAGCACATTTTACATTTACTACTACTATCACTTATAATCAACTCTTTTTGGTAGTCATTGAACCACACCGTACAACGAGTATTCGGTCAACATACATTAAAACACTGTATTCATAAAGATTCTTTCTTGTGAACTGATGAACTATCCGATCAACTCTCTTAATCACTATTACAAACCCGAGTGATCTTAAAAAAATTCCCCCTGGAATTTATAAGAAGACATAAGTGTGATAAATAACATTTCCAGTCTGTAATTAAAAACCGTTCCTTATAAACCTAAAAGAAGGTTTCTATCACTTTTAAAGGACAATAAAACTGGTAATTAAAAAAGGATTTTTTACCTCTACTTGATGTTCGATAGAAAAGATATGAAATCGACAAGGAATTTTTTTTTTTTTCTTTTGTTGAAAAAAAAAGATGAGTCTTGTACTACACGGGACACGAACGACGAAGAAAAGGACTCTCACTATAGAAGATCAATAAACGTAAAATGGAAGTGAAAAACATTCGATACTCCAAAGAAAAAAAAGCAGGACACCGTCCTCAACATGCAGACGTTTTTCATTCATTCAAAAATTTTCCTCTGATCATCTCGTTAATTATTCTAACTAAAAGGATAGTTAGAAAAAATTTAAGGAGTAAGACGTTTGTAAATAGTCGGTAAATGAGACATTCCGTAGCATTCTGCACGACACTTCCTTCATTTCTACTTTATCTATATGAGGGAAGGGACTTCCTCGAATCCCTAGCATCGAAACCATAAAAAGAGTCCTTATACGGGGGCAATATGAAAGAGTATTTATTCATTTAAACTACGAAAAATATAAAAGGATGAAGTCTCTTAACAGGAGATAAATATAGAAAATTAGTAAATAAATAATTTGTTCGTAAATACCTCTCAGATGACTCATCGCCACATTGACGACTCTGTGTCGCTCAGGGACAGGAGTCTTCTGAATGTTAGATGAGGAATTTTGTCAAGTTCCTCTGTAATTTTAAAAAAAAAGTAAAACCCGTTAACACTTTGTGTGTGATATACGGAACTAAAAAAAGGTAAAATTTTTAGCACCACTTTTTATATTCATTGTGTTTTAAAAGGTAAACTTGGTAAAAACCCATCCATTAAATAACCGGATTCATGTAAGGGTTACAAAGCGATAGTAGTAACGACAGGTTCACGTCTTGAAAAGTAGTAGGGACTATCTATAAGACAGCTAATTCACTATGGAGGGGTCAGAGGCAGAGATCGGAAACCATTAGAGATCAGATGTAGGCACAGACACTTAAACGGAAAAGAACCACAGTATAGTATAGTTCACCTTAGTATTTCATAAACAGGAAAACACAAATAAAATAGGTCACACAAAAGTCCCAAGTAGGTACAACATGGTATATAGTCTTAAAGTAAGGAAAAATTACATACGAAATTCAAAAATATCATACCTTATCTGTCGTCACGGGGGGTGAGGTACGGTATATTAAAGTTATTTCGTTCAAGAGTATAGCTGAAGATACCTGTAGATTATTTATACCTATTAAATCTTTACGACTTTTCGGATCCCCTTTCACATCCTTACTCCTTATCTTTATGTGACTAGATTCCTTACTAGACTCCTATATAAGTAGACCTAAGAAATGCACCGGACCATCAACTCGTACCATTAACCGATCTAAAAGTACACTTCAAAAACGATATCTTTCGTTGACAGCAGACTTTATATATCGCCTTCCGACCTGACACCGAGAACAGTAACACTTGTAAGTCTAAAATGGGTGAGCCGAAGATCAGACAATGTAATTTTTGAAATATTCGTTTCTAACTAGTACAACTCTAGGAGAGCGTCTTGGTCTCTGAGAATCTCGACCCTCCCTGAAGTCGTCAGTCAGTAAATTGGTCAACTGAGTAGAAGTAAGGTAAACCGGTCAACCTCCCACTCTGAGGTGACTCAGAGAACTACGGTGACGTTCAGGAGAGAGTGAGGGGTCACGACAAAAGTCACATGTGAGTTGGGGGTTTAGTGTCTAGAGGAGACTCAATCTCCCCTTACTCTTTCCCATATTCGAAGTACGGGGCAATTCGTCTAAAGGTAACCTACCCCATTCGGACCGAAGTAGTTACCTCGTGAGAGGAAGAGTGAAAAGAAGGACTACGATGAGAATTTAGATTTACTGAAAGAGTATCTAGAAAAAATCTTTCGGCTCAATTCCGAGATCTCGGAGACAAATAGATGGTAACTGGTCATACTACTAAGAATCTACCCAAGTTAGTTGTGAAATATAAGTACGGAAATCGTATGAGAAGTCCTTTGTGTCCCGAAGGGACCACCAAGTCTATCATTTCTTAGACGGACGTTACACCCTCTGAACCCAAGTTAGGGACGTAGTCCTTCTAGGGGACCTCTCTCCTTACCGTTGGGTGAGGTCATAGGAACGAACCTCTTAGGTCACCTGTCTCCGTTGTCGGGCGTCCCAGTGTTTCTCAGCTTGACCTGACTCGTTGATTGTGAAAGTGAAGTCCTTTGTGTTTGTATATACCCTTCTCCGGACTCGGAAGGGTAGAAGGGGTAGTCAGACAGGAAGAATTATTTAGAAAATGAAAGACGGGGGTGGGTGTACGTGGGATTATGAAACTAAAAGTCGGAACTGAAAACTATACTCCTAGTTGAAAACTATTCTAACTCTCGGTCTAATCAGTTTTCGTACAATTTAAATGTACCACCTTCACTACTCCTCCACCGTTCCTACCCAGCCTTTTGGAGTTTCGTGTCCCGTCAATGAAACGAGTCAAGATTTTCGTGAAAAGAAAACATAGTTCTCTTCTTTCTTACTCTCTTCACAACGTCCAGTCTAGACACGAAAGGAATAAAGAGAGTCCTAGATTCAGGGTTCCCTGTACATTCCTTCTATTGGACCACCAGTTCTCGAACCCACAGTGTCAGTTTCAGGACTTTATTAAGGACAAAGGACACGTACGAGACACACTAGAACCTGTGTAATAAATTGAGAACACACGGAGTTAAATTAGTAGACACTTTGACCCTACTATTATCATGGAGAACTCCAACAACATCTCTAATAAACTCTTTGATGAATACTTTGAAAATTTTATCGTAGCGTAAATTATTCTCAAATTATTATCGGTAGTAGGGTCCCCCGAGTCACCATTTCTTAGACGGATGATTACGTCTGTACGTTCTCTGTGCACAAATTAGGGACTCAGTCCTTCTAGGGGACCTCCTCCTTTACCGTTGGGTGAGGTCATGAGAACGGACCTCTTAGGGTACCTGTTTTCCCGGACCACCCGATGTCAGGTACCCCAGCGCTTCTCAGTCTGTACTGACTCGTGTGTGTTATCGGAAGTAGTAGTAACAGTACCGGTAGGTCTTTAGGAAGTAGAGGTAGCGAGAAAAGATAGGCAAATATAGTTTAGAACGGGTTCTCGGAAGAGGTCAAGCGATCAAATAACTCGTATACACTGTCAAAGAATTACAATAACCCAAACCCATATTTTCCTCTTATTTTCTTTATTAAGAAGTCATAAGACCAATGTTGGACCGTCCAAACCCTTCCTAATATACCAGACATCTAAAGGAGAAGCCGGGTTGACTATGTTTACACGAGGTCACCGAATAAGGTATCGATTTACTCTAGAACGATTTTTATGTTTCGACTGTCACTTTACAAGGACCTTCGTGACCCCGAACAAAAGTCCACCGTCGGCTTGTCGTCCCGCACACATAGGGTGACAAGACGAGATAAGTGGAACTTATAGAGTCAATCCTAAGTGATAACTTACAACAGTCAGTACCCTTTCCAAATGTCTTGGTCAGGAGTACTTTCGGTAGTCGTCAAATAATAATTACCTAACGACAGTTTAAATAATAGCAACTTTAAAATCAAGAAATGTTTTCTACCCGGTCGACAATTTCGATGTAACTCTCTATGAAAATAAAAGATGGGTCTCCAAGTAACAAGGGACACAAAGAGAAGTACTCGAGACACACCAATCACTGGGTATATACTAAGAGACTTTTAAAATTCTCGAAGTCTTCAGTTAAGATATAACTCACCACGGGATATATAAAGACTTAAGAAGTCACTCCAAACGTAGATCTTAATAAAATAATCTTATTTGGGTAATTTGAAGATTTGAAAGATCGTAGTGAGAGCTGTAACTAGTGACAATAAAGGGTTCGTAATTATTATGTAAATCTACAATAATTTTTTTACCAATAATATCCACTCCTCCATCTTCAACACAAATAAATATATCGGTAGACAAACTCTCATTCTTCTTCCATGTGTTAAAATAAAGAGGAAGTCCCCTCCTGAAATTTGTACAAATATTAGAAATAAAAATTTACGACAAGTATACCAATGGTCCCCTTTCTTTAAGTCCAGGACTACCTAGTCATTCATGGACGTCATCACAGAACAAAGTCGAAATATAAAAATTACAATAAAATGGAAGACCTACGAAATAGAATGTACTCCCTGTTTTATCACTCGATGTCTATAAACTTTCCAAATTTGTACTTCCTTCTTGATCCGATTAAATCATGTTTCTTCGACACCCACCACGTCATTCCGATCCTTGTCTTTTGTCTTAAGTCTTCCGTAACTCTGAGAACAAAAGTGTCGGAAACTCTGTGTACCGTCAAAGAGAACAAGAGTACTACAGTTTTTTTGTTTGTTTTTTTGGGGGAGTTTACGATTCGTATACACATGTCTTTCGTCAGACCTGGTACAATAACTAAAATTTGTAGATACTGAGACTCAAGTCGGACCAGAGAAATAACCAACGATCACGAAGACTGTACTTGTTGGAAAATTGTAACGGGGTCATAATCGGTCGCGGGAAGAGACCCAATAAAACATGGAGACGTGCCATACCCCAGGAAACTTTTGTGTCGGACCAAAGAGGAAGAGTCCATCCTGGGGTTTGTTTTGGATTATTTCTCTTTTCGAGATAAATTTGGACATTTAAGATACTTTCTCCACTCCTTTTCAGGGATAAACGTCCTTGTCTGAAAAAAGATCTCATTCTCGACATTCCCTCGTCACAGAACCACTTCTTTGCTTAATCGGTACGGCACGCTCGGTGTAAGACATCGAGCTCAGGAGACAACGCAGCTCCCACCCATAAGGTCGAGGGTGACGTCGACACCCTCAAAACACCCAATCTTATCCGAAAACGAAACACCTTAGAGTCGTCCCGGTGAGGACAAAGCACGTACGCCCAAGAGCAAAGTACGTGCGCCTAAGAGCAAAGTACGCAGGTAAAGACCCGGGAGACCGAGATCTACCCTCCCCCTGCGCTATATCCACAGCTACGATCGTAAAGTGGAGGGTGTGCGACACAAGTGAACCGAATACTGTACTGACACTGTGGGTACCGAGGGAAGAAAAGGTACTGCCCTAAAAATTTTTCTAGGCAAATATTAAAAATACCGAAACCACCCAGAAACAACGACGTGCGCCCGACAGAGCGACGTCGTCAGTCTCCGGTGCGAGGTGTCGCCGCACGTCCCAAGAACGGCACCGAAGGGAACACCGCCTCGTGTGTGGGATCCTCTCACCCGAAGTCGACAACACCGAGCACCTGAGAGCTTGAGACCGAGGCATCGACACCGTGGTCAGGAGTCCACGGGACACCGTACACCCTAGAAGGGTGTCGTCTCTGGTTTGGACACAGAGAGGGTAGCGTTCCGTCTAAGAATTGACGACCTGGTGGTCCCTTCGGGGAACTACCTTAAAATTGACCGTATATTAATACCAACAGTTCATCCTTCGTCTTTTAAGTGTGTAGCAGAGGAAAGGGGGAGACCTGGAAAACCTCTATGTATCATGCAAAAATGACCTTTATCAATCCTTTCTCCGGGTCTGAACGTCTCTTAACGGGTCGTAAGACAAACCCTCATCCGGAAGGTCGGGAAACAGATCTGATCCCGTCCTTTACTTGTCAATATAGAGTATCCGTCTTCCGAAAAAAAAAATGGACAAAATATCATGTACCGTGACAAGTGTATACATTCACGGAAAATTTAAAAGTAAAGACCTAGGACTTCACTGAAGGAAACTTAAGAAAAAAAAAAAAAAAAAAAAAAAGTTTCAATGACGTATTTGAGACCATCTATTTCTTATTTCACTTTAAGACCTAAGTCAAGAGGAATCTTATGAATGCACCATTAAAAGTAGTGTCTATTATCACCAAGTCTCGTTTTGTCACCGAAGACGTAATCTTTGTGTGTTAAGGTATTAAGGAAGATGACGTCCTTCATTACAATGAACACAAAAATATTAGACACCCATCAGAAGAAAGAGATACGGAGTGTACGAGGGTAGGGTAACGGAAAATTTTTAAGTACATTTATAACCCATATAGAATAACCTCTTAAACAGAAGTCTCAAGTTTTAATATATTTTCTTAATCGACTTTAATGACACTACAAACAACCCTTCGAACTCGTTTTTACGATGGGTTCCTTACAACTTTACTAATAGTGAATAAAACATGGGTTTCTGACTTTGTCGCAAACGGAGAGTTTGCGAACTGAAGAAAGTGTCAGAGTCAAGAAATAAACTGGCATCGCCGTCTGAAATAATAAGAAGGCACCCAATCTCGTAACGTGGAGTCTGAAATTACAGGTGTGTTTAGGGGACCCACAGAACAATTTTACGTCCAAGACTAAGCCCTCCTGACTCCATTCCCGCCCCGGACACCAGGACCCACTACGGACACGACGGCGCGACTCCCGTCGGTCCCCATTTCTGATAAGGTCTACTTTAGGACTAGTGGGTTTTATTGGTGTAAGGTTTTTTGTCTGTTGTTGATTGTCGTCTCTCCCGTAAAGTCGGGAATGACACTCACAAGTAAGTCGAAGTACAATTTAAACAGTAATACTTTAGTACCTTAAAATTGGTCGCATAGTTCACCCTCAGTCTTTTAAAGTGTACAGAAGAAGAAAGAAGGAAACTGGAAAACCCCGATCAAAAATCACATCTTTATCATATTTTATTTCTTGGATCTCCAGTCATTTATGTACGGAGACAGATACGGTCGGAAGTTCGTTTGACCTAGAGAATCCAGATTTAGTTCACATATTAATATGGTCTTCCCTTTCGTTGAGTTATTTTAGTAAAATCACTACGTACAATTTCAAATTCGAGGACCCTTCTGATGGATGTATAAAGTTTCGTGTTAGTCCTTTTGGTGCTGACTCAGAGAACCACTATTCGTGACTTCGGGTCCTTCCTGCATTCCTCTGACGTCAGTGACTTCGCCGCATTTCCTTACACTACAGGAGTTCTCAAGAGGTAAGTCGACACACGCAATCGACTGTCTAAGTCCTGACTTACTTTAATCCAGTCTGGGGTCTCTTTGGCCAGTCATCTTTTTATTCGTAAAATTTCAATTTAAGGTCATCGTCTTAAGACCGATCACCCTTGCCGACCACTTCGGAAAAGTAACTGACCCTTTCTCGACCAGAGTGTTCCATGGAGTGACATGACATGCATCAAAGAATCCTGAGTAAAAACTTTACCGGACACAATTCAATTTTCCCTTCCGAATTTGATTCCTTTTTCCTTTGTAATTCCTTTTGTTAGGTAGAGACTTATTGACAATAGTCTCGTGGGTAAAGGACGACAGAAAGCTCGAGACTCTTATACTTTCTTTACTTCCACGCCTAAGAGACGGGTTCACAAACGTCAGACCAACACCTTCATTTTTGTGTACTCGTTGTCTCGTTCTGTTTACGGAGGAGGGTGGGGTCGTCTATTTGGTTTACGTACTTTTGTTTAAGGTATCATCGAATATGCTTTGGTGTAATCTGCCGTACATAAATTCACTGTCCAATACTCCATATCAGATTTTTACCACAGCAAGAATAACACCCGCAAAAACCAACGCTGTCACTGGCACTACGTCCCTGTACTGATCGCAAATCATCTGTCCTGACCCCAATGGTCACAGGGTGTCACACTGACGGTGACACACGACGAACAAGTATTGGTCGGGGAGTCGGTTCTCCGGGGCCTATGACAGTGACTCTGTTGTGTCCCGACCTCTCAATTCCTTCTGGGTGTCTCCGACCTCGAGAGTCCTCTCCTCAAGGACCACACTTGGACCGACGGAGGAGAAATTTAGGATTTTGGGGTTCTCTTTCTTTTCCATTTTACTTTGTCTTTCTTCACTTAAATACACAGACCAGAATAGAAACATCAACAAGATGAATTTTAGTAAATGGTCGCCACCTATAATTATCATTGTCTAACCAAGGTTTATCCTTTTCCTCAGGCAGTTCCGACATATAACCGTGGGACGAATAAATTGAATCTACGTCTCATGTAGTACTCTTTGCGACCTGACCTTCTTTGTGTTCGACCTTAGTTCTAACGTCCCTCTTTATAGTTAGTGGAGTCTATACGTCTACTGTGGTGGGAATACCGTCTTTCACTTCTCCTTGATTCTTCGGAGAACTACTTTCACTTTCTCCTCTCACTTTTTCAACCGAATTTCGAGTTGCAACTCTTTTGCTTCTAGTACCGTAGGTCAGGGTAGTGAAGTACCCTTTATCTACCCCTTCGTCACCTCTGTCACCGTCTGAAATATAAAACCCCGAGGTTTTAGTGACGTCTACCACTAACGTCGGTACTTTAATTTTCTGTGAATGAGTAACCTTCTTTTCAATACTCGTTGGATCTATCATATAAGTTTTCGTCTCTGTAATGAAACGGTTGATTCCAGGTAGATCAGTTCCGAAACCAAAAAGAACACCAGTACATACCTACACTCTCAACCTGACACTTCGTTCGACTCGCAGCTTCTTAACTACGAAAACTTGACATCACAACGTCTTCTGAGAACTCTCAGGGAACCTGACGTTCCTCTAGGTTGGTCAGGTAAGAAAAAAAAAAAAAAAATTAAAAATAATAATAATAATAATAAAATTTAAAAATAAAAATGAAATAAAATGAAATGTTGTGACATAACCAAAACGGTATGTAACTGTACTCAGGCGGTACCCATATGTACTCAAGGGTTTGCACTTGGGGAGAGGGTGGAGGGTGGCGTATAGTAGAGAGACCTAGTAGGGGCACGTGGTCGGGGTTCGTAGGACATAGGACGTAGGTTGTATCTGACCACTAAGCAAAGAATGTACTATCATATGTACAAAGTCACGGTAAGAGGGTTTAGTAGGGTGGGAGAGGGAGAGGGAGTCTCAGGTTTTCAGGTAAGATATGTAGACACAGAGAAAACGACAGAGTGTATGTCCCAATAGTAATGGTAGAAAGATTCAAGGTATATATACACAATCATATGACATAACCACAAAAGGAAAGACCGAATGAAGTGAGACATATTAGCCGAGGTCAAAGTAGGTAGAGTAATCTTGACTAAGTTCATATACGAAAAATTACCGACTCATTATGAGGTAACACATATACATGGTGTCGAAAGAATAGGTAAGTAGACGACTACCTGTAGATCCAACAAAGGTACAGGACCGATAATATTTGTCACGACACTACTTGTAACCCCATGTACACAGAGAAAGTTAAGACCAAAGGAGCCACACATACGGGTCGTCACCCTAACGACCCAGTATTCCGTCAAGATAAACGTTAAAAAATTCCTTAGAGGTGTGACAAGATGTATTACCGACATGATCAAACGTAAGGGTGGTCGTCACATCCTCCCAAGGGAAAAGAGGTGTGGGAGAGGTCGTAAATAATGAACGGCTGAATACCTAGCGTCGGTAAGACTGACCACACTTCACCATGGAGTAACACCAAAACTAAACGTAAAGAGACTATTACTCACTACAACTCGTAGAAAAGTACACAGACAATCGGTAGACATACAGAAGAAACCTCTTTACAGATAAATCAAGAAACCGGGTAAAAAACTAACCCAGCAAATAAAAAGACCTTAACTCGACGTATTCAACGAACATATAAAAACTCTAATCAAAAAACAGGTAACGAAGTAAACGATAATAAAAGAGGGTAAGTCTTCCGACAGAAAAGTGGAACGAATATAAAAGGAAACAACACGTCTTCGAAAATTAAAATTAATCTAGGGTAAACAAATAAAAACGAAAATAAAGGTCTTAAGACCCTCCACCTAGTATCTCCTAGGACGACACTAAATACAGACTCTCACAAAACGGATACAAGAGGAGATCCTCAAAATATCAAAGAACAGAATGTAAATCTAGAAATTAAGGTAAAACTTAAATAAAAACACACACCACAATCTTTCACTAGATCAAAGTAAGAAAATGTTCACCAACTGGTCAAAAGGGTCGTGGTGAACAATTTCTCTAACAGAAATGAGGTAACATATAAGAACGGAGGAAACAACTTCTATTCCACAGGTATACACACACCTAAATAGAGACCCGAAAGATAAAACAAGGTAACTACATGTAAAGACAGAAACACGGTCATGGTATGACAGAACTACTGACACCGAAACATCATCTCGGACTTCAGTCCGTTCAACTAAGGAGGTCAAGGTAAGAAGAAAGAGTTCTAACGAAACCGNCGATAAGCTCCAAAAAAACATAAAGGTATGTTTAGAATTTTAATAAACAAGATCAAGATATTTTTTATGGTGACCATCGAAATATCCCTAACGTAACTTAAACATTTAACGAAACCCATCATATGAGTAAAAGTGATATAACTAAGAAGGCTAGGTACTTGTACCATATAAAGAGGTAGATAATCACAGAAGAAACTAAAGAAAGTGGTCACAAAATACCAAAAGATATATATCCAGAAATCAAAGAAATCCATCTATATAAGGATTCATAAAATAAGAAAAGTAACGTTACCACTTACCTTAACAAAGGAATTAAAGAAAAAGATGAAAGAGTAATAATCACATATCCTTACGTTCCCTAAAGACACACAACTAAAATATAGGGTGTTGAAACGATATAAGTAACTAATTGAGATCATTAAAAGACCACCTCAGAAATCCCAAAAGGTACATCTCCTAGTATAGTAGACGTTTGTCACTCTCAAAATGAAGAAGAAAAGGTCAAACCTAAGGAAAATAAAGAAAAAGACGAGACTAACGACACCGGTTTTGAAGGTCTTGATACAACTTATCATCGCCACTTTCACCTGTGGGAACAGAACAAGGACTGAAATCCCCTTTACGAAAGTTAAAAAGTGGTAACTCCTATTACAAACGACACCCAAACAGTATATATCGAAAATAATACAACTCCATACAAGGAAGATAAGGACGAAAGACCTCTCAAANACAAGGAAGATAAGGACTAAAGACCTCTCAAAAATAGTATTTACCTACAACTTAAAACAGTTTCCGAAAGAGACGTAGATAACTCTATTAGTACACCGAAAATAAAAAGTCAAACAATTACACCACTTAATGTAACTAACTAAACACCTATAACTTCTTAGGAACGTAGGGACCCTATTTCGGGTGAACCAGTACCACATACTAGAAAAATTACACAACAACCTAAGACTAACGATCTTAAAACAACTCCTAAAAACGTAGATACAAGTAGTCACTATAACCGGACATCAAAAGAAAAAAACACCGTAGAAACAGACCAAAACTATAATCCACTAACACCGGAGTATCTTACTCAAACCTTCAAATGGAAGAAGACGTTAAAAGACCTTCTCAAACTCATCCTATCCACAATCGAGAAGAGCTTTTAAAACCATCTTAAGTCGACACTTCGGCAGACCTGGACCCGAAAACAAACGACCTTCTAAAGACTAATGTCAAAGTTAAAGACAAGAACACTACCCAGACAATTCTAAAAGACAAAGAAGGACCAAGTCAAAACCTTTCAACATGAAAAGAGTCTTAAACAGGTAAAGAAGGTGCAACAGGTAAAATAACCGTATATTGACGACTATCATCAGAGAATACTAGGAAACATAAAGACACAACAGACAACACTAGAGAGGTAAAAGTAAAGATTAAAATAACTAAACTAAAAAGAGAGAAACGAAGAACTACTCAGACCGATTACCAAACAGCTAAAATAAATAGGAAAGTTTCTTGGTCGAAAACCGAAACAACTAAAAACGATACCGGGTGGTCAGGTAAGACTTCCTCTAGTCGGGACCCTAAAGAAACCTTCCTTGCTACGATTTCGACTTCGAGGTCATGAAACCGGTGAAGTACGCTTCTCAACGGAGTAACCTTTTCTGAGACTACGACCCTCCCTAACCCCCGTCCTCCTCTTCCCCTACTGGTTCCTACTCTACCGACCTACCGTAGTGCCTGAGCTATCTGCACTCGGACTCACTTGAGGTCCTCTACCACTACCTGTCCCTCCGGACCACACGACACTAAGTACCCCAGCGTTTCTCAGCCTGTGCTGACTCGCTCACTTGGCTTGACTCACTGACTATCGTTTCCCCTTTTTCACCTTTACCATTGTCTAAAATAAAAGAACCCGACGTTTTGGTGACACCTGTCATTAACGTCGGTACTTTAATTTTCTACGAATCAGAAACCTTCCTTTCGATACTGTTTGGATCTGTCACATAGTTTTTCGTCTTCGTAGTGAAACGGCTGTTTATGGGTATATCAGTTTCGACACCAAAAAGATTATTAGTACATGTCTACACTCTAAATCTGGTATTTCTTACGACTCACGGTCTCTTAACTACAACGACCTTAAACTTAACACCACGAACTCTTCTGAGAACTCTCAGGGAACCTGACGTTCTTCAAGTCTGGTCAGGTAGGATGTCCTTTAGTCGGGACTTATAAATAATCCTGACGACGCCTTCGAGGTTATGAAAAGGTGGACTACACTTCTCGGTTGAGTAACCTTTTTTGGGACTACGACCCTTTCTAACTTCCGTCTTCCTCTTCCCCCTCCACTGTCTCCTACTCTCCCAACCTACCGTAGTGACTGGTCGAATCACCTGTACTCGTCTGAAATCCCATACACTTCCTGTCCCTTCGGACCATACGACGTCAGGTACCCCAGTGTCTCAGTCTATGCTGACTCGCTGATTTGTCTTTGTCGGTAGTCGTCATTCAACGACGGACCTCAAACACTACCTTGTCAACTCGACGGTCTTCCGGACTTTTCACCAAACGAAGTCGAAACAGTGCAATGTCCACTCTTCTGACTCTGGGTCCCTTGACTTCGCTAAACAAGACTTTATGAATATCAAATCAACGTTTCAGTACAGGCTCAGAAACGTTGGGGTACCTGACTTCGGACGGTCCGAGGAGACAGGTACCTTAAAGAGTCCGTTTTTACGACCTCACCCAACAGGAAAGAAAGAGGTCCCCTAGAAGAGTTGAGCTCCTAGCTTGGACTCAGAAGACGTTACTGTCCGTTTAAGAAATAGTGACTCGGTGGTCCCTTCGGGAGACTCAGTGAATCAAGACTTCATTATACCCACCGTTCGAACGGATATATAAACGATTACAAGACTTCCACTAAAATCCGTTCTACAACCAAGACTACTTTATACCAACATTCACTTTCCTAAGAGCCCGTATATAGGGTAATATATGTATTTCTACCACGTAAGACTAAAAAAAAAAAAATTAACAAGGTACATCAGTAAGTGTGACGGTGACGATATGTGGGAGAATGTGTGTCTCCTCTTATCTCTTCCGATGTTGGTTTCTCTCCTGGCGTATGCAAATCTAGAACGTCCAAATCCAATCTCTACTTTCGTTGACAATTCTTAATACTAAGATCACCGCAATCTTTAAAGAGGGTATGAGAGGGACAAGTAAGGGGTGAGTAGTTAAGAAATGTCACCTACTTCGAAAAATAGGACATTACGAATTGTAAGTCTATTAGGTCCCTCTCCACTATGAGACTAAAATTCACAAGTCTCTGAACACTTACTGACTCCTAACGAAAAATTAACCCTCGTCTAAAACTCTCTCCTACGACTCATTCTGTTTCGGTGGTCCGGGAGTGACCCATTGTCTACTCCCCTTTTATTTACCTTCTCCAACAAAGGAACAGTTCTTAACACGACGAAAGCCAAAACGTAACTTAGACCGTACCTATAAGGAATATACTTACAGTCTTCTAGTACCACCTTCGGTCAAGAAAAAGACCACAAACGAAAGTACTTCTCACACCTCACTCCACCTCTAGTGGGAGACTTTGGGTCACTTTACGGCGAGTAGTCTTTTACCAACTAAGTTTCCCTGTCAAAAGCCGGGGTCACTTAATCGAACGTCACTAACGGTTGGAATTGTCTTAATTCAACACAACAAAGTTTAGGTGACGACACTCAAACCCTCTGTCAACAGACCTAAAATGTATCGAGGTTCGATTTTAACGTCCAGTTTGACACTGAAAACCTCGGAGGTTGTGACAAACTTAACGATTGTTAAAAATGACTCAAAACTCAGACACTCGAATACTACTCACTTGGCTTCATTACCTAAGGCTACTTACAGATTTACACACCCACGGAGAGATTGGTACAAACTTTAAGACCCAAGACAACTTAAATGACCTTTTTTCTTTCCTTGTCTTCAAATAAAACCATAAACACTACTAGAGAAGAAAAAAAGACAAAAGTTCATGGTAGTCTGTCGGGACGAATACATTAAAAACAGTGAAGTCAAAGATTCACCTAGTGCCTTCACACTTTTTTACGGCAGTATCTCTTTTGTATAGGACAAAGGACCATTGTAACCTTATAGACAACAAAAGTCCGTCATGACGACCATATCGATAAATGACACTAACCCAACCAGGTACCGAACCTCATTCTCCTTCAGACACCGAACCACACGGGACACGACTCAATTCCTGTCAATTTCGACGACCACTTATAGTACCGATTCTGAGAAGACACGGACCTTGTAGGGGTCGATCACGGGTGTAGTAATTTTTATATACATCAATTACATTAAAACTTTTGGTTAAACAGAGTTAGATAAATTCATGACTAATGACGGAATTAATTTAAGGGAATTAAAGTTTATGAATCACACTGTCTAATTGAATAAAGTCTATAAAAAATTTGTTCCTTTTGTACGTGTTTATAAGAACGTACAATATAATGGTGTGAATACGAGTAGGATAAAATTTTGTGGTTGTGACCCAAATCAATTAAAGTATAATAAAAATATAAAGAAAAATACGGAAGGATCCTTATACTCAGATGAATTAATCTAAGGAAGATTCCCAAAGTCATTATTACAAAAACTTAGAAGAAGCCTAACACATTAGAAGAGACAACAACATCAAATCAACGATTCAGCACAGGTTGAGAAAACGTTGGGTTGCCTGACATCGGACGGTCCGAGGAGACACGTACCCTAAAGGTTCCGTTCTTATTCACCCAACGGTAAAGGAAGAGGTCCCCTAGAAGGGTTTGGTCCCTGACTTGGGTACAGAGACCGAAACCGTCCGTCTAAGAAATGGTGACTCGGTGGTACCTTCGGGTAACACATTAGCAATGTTTAGGTGTTAATTTTGTTACAGAAGAGTCTTATCGACCCCAATGTTCTAGACCTCAACATCTGACAATTCAAGCCAGCGAGTCAGCACAGGTTGAGAAACGCTGGGGCACTTGACGTCGTGCGGTCTGAAGGGACAGGTAGTTGTTGAGGACCTCGAACGAGTTTGAGTACAAACTGACAACGCCAGGTGTTTTCAGAACCAACTAAAAAAGGTCTCACTAAGTCTAGACTCAGTAACCAATCGTGAACTCGACTTAAAAGACAAATTCCCAATTTAAAGTGAATCAAAATTTTTAAATTGAATAAAGGTTTTTTATAGAAGGTGTCACTACAAAGAACTGGTAGACCAGAGAGAGGTGATTTACATAAGAAACATTTTGTAACGAATCCGGTGTAGTGTATGGGAAACCAAATGACGACACAATATGACTGGACCAGACAATAACTTTGTAGGACGCAACGACAAGAAACACGTGAACCCGACAAATCTGGGAGAAAGGTGTTCGGAACTCGTGAGTGAGGACACAACCCATGTCGAGGATGAAAAAGACCGTGACCAACCGAGTGAGTGTCAAGGTGTACACTTTTGGTTGACGCCTAGGACAATATAAGTAGGAAGGAGTGTTGACGGTAAACAGGAAATTATAACTGAAAAGAGAGAGTTTTAGTCTTACTTGAACCCCAGAAAGTCATTAAGTGAACAAGGCAAATTGGTATTAAAATAAAAGAGAAACTACGAGTTAATATATTAGTGTCAAACTGGTCATCCTTGGGGATATAGGTCTAAGGAAACAGAAAGATTGTAACAGGAACTGTAAAAACTTTCCTAGAATTAAAAGACCATTGTCGACCTATAAAGTGTCGACAAAACACGAAGGACGGGACACTGGACCTTAGTCCAACGAAGGTTCCTAAGGACAAAGAAATGTCACCTTTTAACCTTGTATCTGGTCTTAGACCCGTGACCCCGACGTGTACTTTCAATTGTCACCTAGTTTCCCGATGACAAACCACCAACTTTTTTTTAGACGGAAAAACTCCAATACCCAAGGACGACTAAAAAAAAAAAGGTCAAACTGTATAGTACGAAAATAGGAGACGAAAAGAATACTCTAAGACAGTGGTTCTGAAAGATGACGTGGTTGGTGTTCGTAAAACAACACTCTTCTTTCTGTCTAAGATAAACCCCCGCGTTTACATAAGGTGTGCGAAAGACCCACTGAGTCAACATTTCTTAGACGGCCGGTCACGCCTTCTGTCTCCTCTACACCCAAGCTAGGGCCCAAGCCCTTCTAGGGGACCTCGTCCTTTACCGTTGGATGAGAACGGATCTTTTAGTGTACCTGTCTCCTCGGACCGACAGATGTCAGGTACTCTAACGTTTTTCGACCTGTGTCGACTCGTCGATTCACGCGTGCGTGTCACAAATGAATCTAACGACGGTCCAACTACCTTCCTAAGTTCACTTCGGAACCCGCGACCTCTCACATATCAGACGGAGGATCTTGGGAAAAACTGTGATCCTGAGAACAGTCGAGTGGAAAAAGAAGTGCGTGGTACACGTGAAATTATTAAATTAATATACCACCACCACCAAATCAACGACTCAACAAAGACTGAGAACGTTGGGGTACCTGACTTCAGGCGGTCCGATGGGAAGGTACCTTAAGAGGTCCGTTCTTATGACCTCACCCAACGACAAAGGAAGAGGCCCCCTAGAACGGTTGGGTCCCTACCTTGGGTCCAAAGGACGTAACGACCACCCAAGAAATGGTCGACTCAGTGGTCCCTTCGGTCTTTACCGTCGATCCCCCTTACTCCCGGTGAGAATTAAGTGGAACGGCCCGAGGAAGACACCCGTTCTGGAGAGGGACTACTCGATTACTCGAGTCACTCCGACGAAGGGCCATAGGAAGACTTCCCGGACCTAAGACGAGAGACAACACGACACCAATTGTCTCTACCGGTCTAGTTCAAATTCAACGACCAGGATTTATGACCTTAGACCTTCGAAAAGGTCTTGTCGGTGAAACGGGATACACCTTTTGCGTTCATACGTAATGAGAGGGACCTACTTCCATGGACATTGTTTCGCCCGGACTATGACCAAAATAAGTATGTTTGGGTTCACTTCCCCTGTGTTCGTATTTAGCACATAATTAAATCAATACATCTCTTAAAAAAGTACCCAAAATATAACGACTACCTCAATACAGTACGTCTTTCGAGGGTTATTATACCAGTAAATACCGTGGGGTGAGGTCATGAGAACGGACCTTTTAGGGTACCTGCCTCCTCGGACCATCCGACGTCAGGTACCCCAGCGATGATCAGCCTGTGCTGACTCACTGAAGGGAAAGTGAAAAGTGGAAGTACGTAACCTCTTCCTTTACCGCTGGGTGAGACCACAAGAACGGACCTCTTAGGGTCCCTACCCCCTCGGACCACCCGGCGGCAGATACCCCAGCGTGTCTCAGCCTGTGCTGACTGCGCTGACTCGTCGTATCTATCGTCAGGATTCTTCACAACGAATAGAGAGAACCTAGACTATGTCACATAGTCCATATCTTTCACCATGGACGGGGTACAAGGATTCTTGTAAGACGAGTTTATAGTCACGAAGTCCGTTAAAGTGATTTCACTCAAATAGTCAAAAGACAACTATACATTGTGTAACGATGTATGAAGGATCGAATAACAGAATGTCAAAGACATCAAATTTTCAGGTCCGTATCGTATCGACTAAAAAGAAGAGGTCCAGAGGGACCCGACTTCAGGTCCACAGTCGGTACCAACACGTAGAGTGGTCCCCGAACCCCAACTGAATATTCGAGTGATTAACAACCGTCCTGAGTAAAAGAACACCAACATCCTGTCACCAGGGGTAAACAAGGTTAACAGTCATTGATGACAGTCGGGAATCTTTGGTGGGAGATCAGACACGGGACACCCGGGGTACCCGTCAGTATCACACTTTACAACTGAAAGAAGGTCCGATTGGTCTAGTATAGAGACGGAAAGAGAAGACTTCGGTTGATCTCTTTTACGAGACGAAAATTTCCCGAGTGGACTAATCCAGTCCGGGTCGTCCGCTGAGAGGGTAAACAGTATAGTGTATTTCCTTGGCACCACACTATAGAGCAACATCAGTGACAGTGTCCCTTCCCATAATAAGTTTCCGAAGAGAGTATCGAGTCAGTCATTTCTTAGACGGCCGTTACGTCCTCTAGACCCAAGCTAAAGACCCAACCCTTCTAGGGGACCTCTTCCCTTACCGTTGGGTGAGATCATAAGAACGGACCTCTTAGGGTACCTGTCTCCTCGGACCGTCCGATGTCAGGTGACCCCAGTGTTCTCAACCTGTGCTGACTTGTTGATTTCTCTCTCTCTCTTTCCAGTTAACCCACAGCATCTTAAGACGAATAGTGTAACTCGAACATCCAATTTTTATGAAAATGACTATCGTAAAATACTTATATATACATACAAATAATAAACATACAGTTCTAACGACACCAAACAAACAAACAAACAAACAAAACAAACAAACACTGTCATCTAGAACTTATTATTTATAGCGTCTTGTAGTCGGGAAAATCGTTCTCTCGTACTTCTGCCTACTAAACCTACTTAGGAGAATTTAGACCACCTAATTAAGATCTTTTTGAACAACGTGAAGTGACACCCGGTCCGTGACTCGGTCATTCCTTCCCCAATTCACCATATATGTTGTAGGAACGGACGCACCTTTACGTAGTCTTCTACGACTCAGAGGGGACACAAGAAGACTACTCGACGGACCTTTTATACTGTGAGACGTTTGGTGGTATCTTATAACTATAGAAAGATTTAATAGTATACTTAATCTTTGACTGATCGTTCTTTATACCAACACTTACATCATTCATTTCATTGTAGGTTCCGCACATAAACTTGTTCATATGACAAAGGGTCTTCAAGCGAAACGTAATCATCAACAAAAGATGAACATAAATCAGTAAACGACTACTACTAGCCTCTTCCGCTACCGTCGGGTGAGGTCATGAGAACGGACCTTTTAGGGTACCCGCCTCCTCGGACCACCCGACGTCAGGTACCCCAGCGCTTCTCAGCATGTGCTGACTCGCTGAAGTGAAAGTGAAAAGTGAAAGGACGTAACCTCTTCCTTTACCGTTGGGTGAGGTCACAAGAACGGACCTCTTAGGGTCCCTGTCTCCTCGGAGCACCCAACGGCAGACACCCCAACGCGTCTCAGCCTGTGCTGACTTCGCTGAATCGTCGTCGTCGTCGTTTTTACTATTTGTACTTTATAAATTCTTACAAACACCCTTTATAAAATTAAAATCTTTTAAAACAACTTTATGAAAAAGGAGAATTTTTAATCTTAACCCGACGGAAAAAACAGAAGTACCGAAATCTCTTGAACCAAAAGGTGTCCACATGTCAACTGTGACTACAAATGTTAATAGTACTCGCAGAGAAATCATCCTACGAAGGACTGACTTTTGTACAATTTCATCCCGAGAATTATATTCCGTACTTCTTCCTCTATTCCGAACGTAGTGCCATATAAGACATTGTCAAAGAGAATTTCTCAATGGTTTTAAAGGCTAGGTTACATGGACACAGAGAATTTCAATAGTTTTTCGGCACACTTATAATCAAAAGAGTCTTAACCTCCGTCCTTCGTTTATTTTCCAAACATACTCAAATAGACTATACCCAAACATACTCAAATAGTATTTGACCGATTCTTCATTCAAGTAAGGAAAAATCGAAACTTCCACGAGAGGAAAGGAGACGGTTGTATAAGTTCACAGTAAACAGTAAAATGGAAGAGGGGGCGATACCACACGACCACATACACACGATTTTACAAAATAAAAGATCATTTTAAAGGGATATGTAGACGTCCTCAAAAAGGGGGTACACAAAGGAGTACTTACACCGTCTTTTTGAAGAGACTATTTCAGCTTAAATGATTCCATCAAGTTTCTCGAACTTATTTTTTTATCTTACATCTCAATTCATGTCACGACACAATCGAGGAATAAGAGAAACCGTTTTAATTCTCAAAGGTACCCCAAAAATGAAGGACCACGACGAAAGTTCCTATCCCAACCTCGAGTTTGCACCAGTAGTAAAAGGGTAATAGTAACATAGTTAAGTTGGGGGTAAACATGGACAAATACACTAGTAAAATGTGTGGAAATAGTGGAACGAACTATCAATACACTTTAGAAGAAAATTCTTTAAGTCATAAAATACCGACTTCGTGTCTCTAACTGAAGAAAGACTTTCATAGTGTCACCTAACTTTCTGGGTACTCAACCAACCGGGGAAACAAAGTAAAAAGAGTTCGTATGAAATATCAAAGACACATGTCTAGACGAGTCTAAAACAGTCTACCTAGTGATTCATAAAATATAACGAACTTTGACAATATTCACCACAATAAAAATCAATTCTACAGACTAACAATAATTATAGACTTTTATGTTTACTAAAAACATATAACCAGAATATAGAACGTGGGAACTAGTTGTACAATTAAGATCACAAAAACGAAAAAAGGACCATCTAAAGTAAGTTGTATCTACTATTACAGAAGACACTTATTTCACCCAGAATAAAGGAGGGAAAGTTACACCTACAGAAAATAAAGGAAAAAGAACGGAACACCGCAACAGACCTCGAACATTATGTTACGACTCAGTTGTACTGCTCTCCCCTGTAGGACAAGAACGCTCTTTCCGTAAGTCAAATTGGCAACGACAACCAAATCTTAGATCCTGAGGAATGGACTCACGGACACTGAGTCTCAGAACACACTCCAAGGTCAGTTCGTCCCCGTCCCCACCACCAGTGTGAACTCCCGAGTTGAGTACACCAACGCCAGTTAGGAAGAGTATTTGCGCGGAGAGATGTCTTGAGGAAAGACTGCACCGACGACTGAAACGGAACCTATCACTAGATCCTCTGTCCCCTACCCTCACTCCTCCATGGTGATGCCTTCGGTGTCAGAAAATAGAAGAGAGTCTTCACTAAAGACGGCATAAGACAAATAACCTAGATTCAGTCGTTCATGTCGGGTGCACCTTCTAGACGTCTGCTTTCTTCTCACACCGACGGACGTTCACCGGTAGTGCCCCTCGGTAAGGTCTCTGAAGACTGTAACACATTACTTTACCACTTAACGTGCACAAACTCATAATTCGGTTGGAACGGAAGGACCCTAATTACGGTGAAGGAAAAATATATAACAACCTAAGCCAAACAATTTTTACACGGTTATTAAAAATTAGATATAAGTAGTCTCTTTACCTAGACATCAAAAGAATAAAAAAAGACCAAAATCACTACCTTACTACGACCGAAGTATCTTACTCACTCCTTCATAGGGGAAGAGAACTTATAAAACCTTCTCAAAGACACTTTAACCACAAAAAAGGGGGAATTTACCAACCAAATGAAGTGGTCGTTAGAAAAGACCAGGACCGTAAAAGAAACACTATTCCGAAAACCAATGTGGAAACTAAAGAAACTTTAGTGAAACTAAAGTTCACTTGAAACCATCAAAAACAGAAAGCTCCTTAAACGAAGTAGATTCAACGACCTGAATGACCGTATTTCAAGAACTATTACAGACAACCTACTCATCACTACGACAGAGAGTAAAGACAATGACCGTTACGTACAATAAAGGGAAAGAAAGAATAGTCAGGCCGATCTCCACATAGGCAAACAAAAAATTAGAAGAGACTTTTGACCGAAAACCAAAGTAACTAAAAGAAACACCAAAAAGTAAAAGATAAAGCAAATAAAGGTACTACTATATAAAAGTAATACAATTAAGAGACGAATAAAGTCCAAAATTATTCACAAGAAAAAGACCGATCATAAAATTCCCCGCGAGAAAAAATTTTTGTTCAAATAAACAAATAGACCGACGGACCCTAGAATCAACACCGTACGTCCTCGAAGACAACGGCACGCACCCGAAAGAACCCCACGTAACCGAATCAATGAGACTCCGTACACCCTGAGTCAAGGGACTTTCACTTCAACGAGTCAGCACAGACTGAGAAACGTTGGGGCACCTGACATCGGAGGGTCCAAGGAGGCAGGCACCCTAAAAGGTCCGTTCTTATGACCTCACCCAACGGTAAAGGAAGAGGTCCTCTAGAAGGGTTGGGTCCCTAACTTGGGTCCGGAGGACGTAACACCCGTCTGCGAAATGGTAGGCCGGTGGGACTGGTCCTTAGTTTGGGCGTAGGGAACGTAACGTTCCGTCTAAGAATTGGTGACTTGGTGGTCTCACTAGGGAATTCCACATGAGACTGATGAAACTCTGAAAAAAAAAAGGACGAGTTACGTAAATGATAATATTTAAAAGGATGTCAATTTTATGCTAAATTCGACATAGATGAAACTATAAGACAAGTTCTCTAAAATAAGTTGATTAAGTTCTCTGAAAGATTAAGGGGATAACAAATCAAAGGTTTATAAAGGACAGAAGAGAAAATTTCATGAAAAAAGGGAGACGGGGGAAAAATTCTATGAGAGAAAAAATGACCAAAATTCGTTAAACTAAAACTACATGGAAGCACAATAAAAGAGATCTAAAGAACATAAATCCCGAGTAACCGAAGAGTCCAAGTACACAAATATACAACGTTAAGTCGACGGAGTCCCTCTACTCACCAAAGTATAGGTATAGTGTAGACGACGAAGAACGAAAGTATAGACATACTCCTTGTGCACTTGAGAATTTTTTTTTCGACTTACGCAAATTGTAACACTGTTTAGCAATCAACAACTAGTCCTCGTCTCCTGAGACGGAACAGAAAGTTTCTGCAGAAGTCGTCGAAGCACTGTGACACTTTTCACCCAACTAGAGGAAGAATAACCTAAATTAATTTTAACTTGGATACGAACCATCAAAGTCTATGTGAGTATCCTGTCTCAACTATGATGCATAAATTAGGTTTAAAACGAAGTTATGGAACTTTATTAAATTAATATGTGAAATGATAAAAATTTTTTAACGTGCAGTTCGTACAAATAATATATCAAGTTTGTTATGTCCCCATTCATTTTTCATTCATTAGAATGGGAAACGGGGAAGTCAAGACGAATAGACCTCCATAGAATTGTGAAACCACATAAAGGAACATATGGAAATATAATTATACACGAGTATGTGTGTGTATATTTAGATAGACAGTATATATATATACATACATATATATAGGTATGTGTATCAAAATAAAGAACGGTCATACCTTAGTAGGGTATACATAATGAGTCTGTGAATTTACAAACGAAATTGTTATACTCTAAAAGAATCTATGGCAGACAAAAGGACGAAAGAATTTATCCTTACACCTTTGAAAAGTGTTCTTCTTTTTTATTTTGAAATTTTCGTTTAGTCTCAATAGAAAAGAAATCTGACGTACTATTTCAATGGAATGAAATGCCTGTTCGATCTCCGGTACTTCAATGATTCATTTTTACAGAGCTCTTATATACCTCTTACTTTCTCGACCTTGTATGTCACTTTTCGTTCCTCGTTTTTAGTCTCTCTGATTTTATTTCGCTCTCATCAAGTCTAATACGACCTTCTCTTACTCATTTTAACTCTTCCTTTATCCCCACATCACTTCATTATGTATGTTGTAAAACTTTACTCACAGTAAGACACAAAAAGATAAACCATAATAAAAAGGAAAAGTAGATAATCAAAATCATAATCTTTGTTGTAACGAAAGTTGAAAGTCATAGAGATTGGTAATCGGGAAAATATACGAGGTAAGATCAAATCTCTACTTTAGTTTTACCCCTATCTAAAATTTGTACATAAGTTCGAAATTTCAAAACTTCTTGTATCACTACAAAAATAGATCGGTACAATCAACGAAGACACTACCGGGTAGTTACTTTTACGGGAAGACTTAATTAACTTGGCTAAAAAAATTTTTTTATCTCCGCTTAATAGGTAGAAAATCACTAAGTCTTTATTAGGGTGAACGTCAGTCCACCATTTTATTTACTGTCTCCAGCTCTTGGTGGAGTCCCGTGATCGTCGGATCCACGATTCGAAGGACAAAATCCCTATTGTAAAAGTCACAGTCGGGAGTCACTTATATTAATATTATATTATATTAATATTATATTATATCGCTTCACAATCAACGAGTCAGACAGACTGGCTGAGAAACACTGGGCCGGTCCGAGGAGACAGGCAGCTTAAGAGGTCCGTTCTTATGACCTCATCAATCGGTAAGGGAAGAGATCCCCTAGAAGGGTTGGGCTTCTAACTTGGACCCAGAGGACGTAACGTCCGTCTAAGAAATGGTAGACTCGGTGGTCCCTACGGGGGTCGTTCATACCATTCACCCTACTACCACTGCTCAAAAAGTATAACACCAAATTCGACCACATCGAAAATCTTATATCGGAAACCCCAATAAAGGACTCTATTTTTACCCGTACGAAACATCCTATTATTTAGGAGTACACATCACTATAATTTCAAAGTCACCTCACTAGACTCAAATTAAAGAGAGAGAGAGAGAAAAAAAGGCGGTCTATACACAGTGTTTCTACAGGTGTGCTTTGACGGGTCCTTACCTGAGTCACTAGTTTGGGGATCTGTGTTAAGGACTCCTATTCTTTCAGTCCCAAGTCTCCTGTGTCTCGTGAAAACTGGGTAAACTCTTTGGGCGATTAGTTCACTTCTCCCACGTAAGACTCTTGTTACGAACGTAATTGAAATTATTCTCGAGGAGGCGACCGTTTCTCAGAGGATTTCAAGCCGCCGTGAGGTCGGGGTCGAGCCACTCACGCCAGAAGAGTGACTGGTTGCCCACTCGTCTCGTTCACCCTGTTACACGTCCCTCGGTCGTCCACCGAAATAGTCGCGGAATAATACGTAAGAGAGGAATCCACCAAGTCGCAAAAGACCTTCTCTCACACGTCCGTACGCGTTCATGGTTGATGTATATGTTTGAGAACTAAGTGTCCGTGGGTCGTTCGGTCACTCTTTACTAATTTGAATAAAAACCCTTTTTAAAAAAAAAGGGGATCGACAAAGGTCAATCTCCTTAAACAGTAAATTTGAGGAACCCATTAAGTTTGAGAACCTCTCCTAAAAGTTTGAAATGACACAACCGTCCGTCATTCCTATCAAAACTTAAACTGTCTAAGTGTTTCTTAAAGTAAAGTCCTATGAACAATTTTCAACAAGTGAACAGAATAATGTCAACCAAAAGTAACAGTTATAAAAACTTTAATCCTCGATCTGTAACTTTAACTAGAACATTTCTCTTTAGAATAAGTAGTGTTCCTTTAAAAGACTCCAGTTTGACATAATTTCGTTCAGAACGGAAACCCGGCTTCTTCCATATTTCAAACTCTACTAGTGACGAAAAACTGACATTTCTTAAAATAACTTTGAGTAGAAAGGTTCTGACCGGACGCAAATTGTAACAATTTTTTTTTATTCGGAATACTAGAAACCTTTAAGTCATTAAAAGTCTAAATTGGGTGTGATTTCTTGAAATACTGTATCAGATTCTTAAATTTACCACTCTCTTCTCACGATTCTCTTAAAACGAAGACAGTAGAACGATTCTTCGTATAAGGTAAAGCATCTGAAATTTATAATTTAAGGTACTACCAGTTTTTTCTCGTTCTTTACAGTCGACGATCGTATAACTGTGAAGTTAAATTCATTTCACACCCTATGGTGCTTTTAGAACACAGTGTCCAAAAAAAACAACAACACAACAATTACTTCACTTTTATTTATAACAATTACGTCGGAAAAACTCCTCTTAACTAATAGACCCAAAGGGGTCTCACCAGGGACATTAGAATAGATACTAACGTCACATCACAGACAGATCCAGTGTGTATTTGTTGCGATTGTGAACCCTTTTGAAAATCTAAATCATAGTAAATCTTCTTTACTTTTCTCTTAGAAACTCTTACTAATTTGAAGAGAATACCGTTCTCTTAATATATATATAAAATGATATATATAATAAACAAGTCAACACAGTCTGAGAAACACCGGGGTACCTGACATCCGACGGTCCGAGGTGACAGGTACCTTAAGAGGTCTGTTCTTATGACCTCACTCATCGGTAAAGAAAGAGGTCCCCTAGAAGGGCTGGGTCCTTAGTTCGGATCCAGAGAACGTAACGTTCGTCTAAGGAATGATGGACTCGGTAGTCCCTTCGGGTAAAATGACATATCATTAGAATTATTACAATTAACAGTGGGATGTACTATATATCTTTACCCGTAACTCTATAACGTTACTCCGTTTAAATAAATGACAATATACTTTTAGTTTAATTTGATCAATAAGACACAAAATAGAAGTTAGGATCAATAACAGGTTACCACGTAATAAAGAAAAGAACGAGTCTAACAACGACGAAATCAGTAACCAGTAACCCTCGAGAAAATCCAACCGGGGACACAGGAAAACTCTACAGAGTAAGGGGAAAATTAACAACTTTACAAATAATAATTAAATGAATGAGTAAAAATTAACTTCCTACTGACGAAATGTCATAACACGGCCAAAGACGGTATGTAGTTGTACTTAGTCGGAAACTATGTGATACAGGGTGGAGAACTCGGAGGGAGGGTGGAGGGTGGGGTAGGGTGGGGAGACCCAACAGTGTCTCGGGACCGAAACTCAAGGGACACAGCGTGTCGTTTAGGGGTGACCGACAGACGAAATGTATACCATTACAAACACAAAGTTACGATGAGAGTTAAACAGGGTATATGGAAAAGTTTTTTATAATTTTTGTAAAAAATAATAAAAATCAACTAACCACTAATCAAATGTTATAACCAACTAAAGACAGAATGTAGTTGTACTTAATCGGTATCCACATGTATACAGGGGAGGGAGAACTTAGAGGAAGGGTGGGGAGATCCAATAATGACTCGGAGTCAAACTCAAGGAAGTCAGTATAACGTTTAAGGGTACCACACTTTTTCTGTGTGCATGGGGTCATACGTAACGTCGTGACAAATATTATCGGTTCTGTACCTTCGTTCGATCTACAGGTAGCTGTCCACTTATCTATTTCTTCGACATATCAATATTACCCTATGATGAGTCGGTATTTTTCCTTACGTAAACTCAGTTAATATTACTCCACGTACTTGGATCTCGGATAATACACCTCACAAAAACCTCGTGAAGGCATGAAAGAACAGGATGTTCAACGAGAACCGGACAGAACATAAAAGGGTCGGGGTCTGGGTCTAAGTCGGTAAAGAGGTCTCTCGGGACAAAGGAAAATAACTTCGTACCATAAATCTTTGGTCCTAATCCACAACCCACACAAACGACGATCTTCCCCAGTATATTGGAATTTTCAGTTACACATGTAGTATCATATTTATTGTTACCCCCCTACCTAAAACTATAAACTAACACTAAACTTTATTCCCTAAACGATTTTAAGAAAAGTTCCTTTCAACTCTGAACAGACTATATAAGACGTAAAGAGAAAGAAAGAAAAAAACAACAACGATAACAAGTCAGTCATTCAGAACAGGTTGAGACGCTGGGGTACTTGACGTCGTATGGTCCGAAAGGACAGGAAATGATAGAGGGTCTTAAACGAGTTTGAGTACAGGTAACTCAGTCACTACGGTAGGTTGGTAGGGTAAGAGACAGTGGGGGAAGAGGAGGACGGAAGTTAGAAAGGGTCGTAGTTACTCAACTGTGAAGAGTAGTCCATCGGTTTCCAAAGTCGAAGTCGTAGTCAGGAAAGTCACTTATAAGTCCCAACTATAGGAAATCCTAACTGACCGAATTAAAGAAACGACAGGTTCCCTGAGAGATCTCAGAAGAGGTCGTGGTAGAAGAAAGAAAATGAAAAATAAAATATGACCTTTCACTTTCAATTCAGAGAATCAGTACAGACTCAGAAACGCTAGGGTGCCTGACATCGGATGGTTCAAGGAGACAGGTACCCTAAAAGGTCCGTTCTTATGACCTCACCCAACGGTAAAGGAAAAGGTCCTCTAGAAGGGTTGGGTCCCTAACTTGGGCGTAGAGGACGTAACATCCGTCTGCGAAATGGCAGACTCGGTGGTCCCTTCAGGTCAGGAAATATGACCTCACATCCACTAATTACCCCGAAGGGACCATCGAGTCGACCACTTCTTAGCGGACGTTACGTCCTCTGGGACCAAGTTAAGGACCTAACCCTTCTAAGGAGACTTCTTCCCTATCCGATGGGTTAGGTCATAAGAACCCGAAGGGACCACCGAGTCTGCCATTTCTTAGACGAACGTTACGTCCTATGGACCCAAGCCAGGGACCTAACCCTTCTAGGGGACCTCCTCCCTACCGTTGGGTGAGATCAAAAGAACGGACCTCTTAGGGTACCTGTCTCCTAGGAACGTCCGATGTCAGGTACCCCAACGTTTCTCAGTCTGCACTGACTCGGTGATTTGTGTCGTATCGTATCCACTAACTATTACAATACAATCAAAGTCCACAAATCGTTTCACTAAGTCAATATGCAAATGTACAATAGATATGAAAAAGTCTAATAAAAGGGTAAATCCAACAGTGTATTGTAACTCGTCTCAAGGGACACGATATGCCATCCAGGAACAACCAATAGACAAAATAAATAAATAAATAAATAAAAAATAAATAAAAAAAAACTTAAAGAAAAAAA
>SJYO01052474.1:83711751-83875403 GCA_006410555.1 Capra ibex | reverse complement strand
TACTGGTGTCCTTTTTGGTATCGGAACTGATCTACCTGGAATCATCCGTTTCATTACAGAGACGAAAACTTATACGATAGATCCAACCAGTATTGAAAAGAAGGTTCCTCATTCGCAGAAAATTAAAGCACCGGCGTTAGTGGTAGACGTCACTAAAATCTCGGGGGTTTTTATTTCAGACTGTGACAAAGGTGACAAAGGGGTAGATAAAGGGTACTTCACTAACCTGGCCTATGGTACTAGAAGCAAAAGACTTACAACTCGAGATTCGGTTGAAAAAGTGAGAGGTGCAAGTGAAAGTATTTCTCCGAAAAATCAAGGAGGAGTTAAAGACGGTATTCTCACCACAGTAGACGTATAGACTCCAATAACTATAAAGAGGACCGTTAGAACTAAGGTCGAACACAAAGAAGGTCAGGTCGCAAAGACGTATATTCAATTTATTCGTCCCACTGTTATATGTCGGAACCACATGAGGAAAAGGATAAACCTTGGTCAGATAACAAGGTACAGGTCAAGATTGACGACGAAGGACTGGACGTATGTCTAAAGAGTTCTCCGTCCAGTCCACCAGACCATAAGGGTAGAGAAAGTCTTAAAAGGTGTCAAATAACACTAGGTGTGTCAGTTTCCGAAACCGTAACGTCATGAACTATTGGGTATTAATAAAAAATGTTTCCTACTCGGAACACTTACATACCCAAATTCGACGACACAACTATTCTGAGTTTCCAGATGGGATAATGTACTGGACAATTTTTTTAGAGAATGTGACGACACACATCCATAAAGGTGGAATCTTTGTCTAAACCCAAAAAGAGTCCTCCAAGGGGGTAATTTTAGGTTTCAGGAACCAAGTGGAACCCTCCCCTTTAGATTGTATTACCAATTCCGTTCTCAGAATCACTTTGTCTGCGTGATAGTTACGGAACGTCTCTCCTCTCCTATTTACATCTTTACAGGTGGTCCCCGACTTTCTCGAGGTCTCGTTCTGACTGGTGGAAACGTTGCGCGTCACAGTCCTAGTCAAGAGAATTTCCGGTAGTCGTTTTTCCTCTGCACTGGAGGGTGACCTGTCAATAACAACGACAACAAATCAGCGATTCAGCGCAGACTGAGAAACACTGGGGTACCTGACGTCGAAGGGACAGGAAGTGATAGAGGGTCTCGACAGAGTCTGAGTACAGGTAACTCAGTCACTACGATAAATCGGTAGAGTAGGAGACGGCGGAAGAAGAGGAAAACTGAAGTCAGAAAGGGTCGTAGTCCCAGAAAAGGTTACTCAGTCGAGAAGCGTAGTCCACCGGTTTCATAACCTCGAAGTCCTGGTCAGGAGGGTCACTTATAAGTCCGAACTAAAGGAAATCCTAACTGACCAAACTAGAGAAACATCAGGTTGCCTGAGAGTTCTCAGAAGACGTTGTGGTGTAAAACTCTCGTAGTCAAGAAGTCGTGAGTTGGAAGAAATAACAGGTTCAGAGTGTAGGTATATACTGATGACCTTTTTGTTATCGAAACTGGATGTACTTGGAAACAACCGTTTTACTACAGATACGAAAAGTTATACGATAGATCCCAACAGTATCGAAAAGAAGGTTCCTCGTTTGAAGAAAATTAAAGTACCGACGTCAGTGGTAGGTGCCACTAAAACCTCGGGTTCTATTATTTTAGACAGTGACGAAAGTGAAAAAGTGGAAGATAAACGGCACTTCTCTATCCTGGCCTACGGTACTAGAATCGAAAAAATGGTAACTCAGTAACCAGTGAAGGTTTATCTGTTCACTTATGAGCTTACCTTTTACTTCTAAGAAAACATACATACATGTGTGATCACATGTATGATCATTTTAATCATAAACCTCGGAAAATAACAATTCCAACAGTAAAGACTCTGACTTTCTCTCACTCACTCGTTTTTACCTTTTTTGTCCTAGGAACCTCAGTGAAAGAGACTCTGTTCAATTCACTCTGTTTTTGATGATCACTATCTAGACTCCCATTTATGTTACTTGCGTATTGGGTCAAAAGTTCCCTCTAGTGTAGATTGTTTCTACTTACGGTACTTTGAACAAAAACAACAACGACAACAAAAAGTAAGTCTCGTCTCCTCCTACGTCTCTTGACCTCTTTGGGGTCGAGTGAAAAGTAACCCCTTTTTGTTTCACTGAGTGTCTAAGGTCAAACGAAACCTTCTTCTACATAAAACTCCCCACGAAGTCGTAGAAGTATCACATCTTCCTTCCCAAATTGTATTATAGAGGAAGTCGTTTGATCAAATAGTATGAGTTGACTTTACTGTCTTCCTTTAAATTTTTTTTTCCTACCCTTTGGTAAGACCCCACTCGTTTCCCACTGTCGTCCTACCCTTTTAGGTCGATGTGGTTTATAAATAAGTACGAATATATTTGGAGTTAATCGATAGAAGTTTACGATTCAGAGACGACTTCTTTTTCTCGTAAACCTTTACACTGAACCTTCAACCACCTACAGTCAATAAAACGTCGTAACAACTAATTACATTAACTTCATATATGATGTCTTTGTCTTTTCCTTTACACTGAAGAAGTCCCTGGGTAATTAAAGAATTCCTATTTCACAAACTTCCAAGTTTCCGAAACAACTTCGAATAAAATTTAAATTTTAAAGGTAACGGTTCCCTAACTAATGGTAAGAATATAATCGAAACAGTTTGTGGTTCAACTAGAATCAAGAAAGTTTCAAAACACCGTGAATTGACAAAAGTCTCGCAAAAAATTTTCTCTTCCGACAGAATGTTGAAGAGGGTTCCTGTCTGAACAAAAGGGAAGTGTTCTTGTCGTTCTATTTTTAAAGATTTCAGAACTTTTCTCGTTAAGGGAGAGAGGGGTAGAAACCCTAAAACTTTCAGTGATGACGGTCAGTCCATGTCGTGGAGGAGTGAGTTTGTGAAGGGGCCTAATCAAAGACAAACCAAAAGGAAACTGAAATTTCGTAGTTGAATAAATTCACAGAAACACGTAGACTTCGAATCATTACAACAAATTCCTGGGCGAGGCAGTCTAATCAATTCGAAAAGGGTAGAGAGGTGAGGGCTACTGATCTGTCTCAAGAAAAATATTGAGAAGAGTGAAGGAGACTAGTGACAACTTCCGCGAGAGTATTTGTGGCGGGAAGGTTTCACTCGGTTCTACAGGGTTCGTGGGCAGAAATCAACACGACAGGGTTGTCACTTGAGCAATCAAGTTCTTCAGTCTGTCGTCGTAAAGGCCGAGGAAACTTTCGGTCGGGCTTTCTTCTGACACCAAAGTGTGTTATCGTTCTTCTCCTTGATGTGGTCACCCTTTAGTCCCAATGCCACCATGACGGTAGGTGGGTCCACTTCAACCAGACTCCCCTGGCCTCCGACGTAATCTTTACTTTCGTAATACTGGGTTCCTAAACGGTCCTCCTTCAGCTATTGCTCTCCCGCCTATCGGACTCTCGTCAAGGTGTCTTTCAGAAACAAAGAATGTCCCTCTTTCGACAAAAGAGGAGTAGCGAAAACGAAAAGGGACCGGAAGGTCAGGACTAAGACGAGGAAGACACACGAACCAGTCGGCCAGCACAGGCTGAGAAACGCTGGGGTCCCTGACACGAGGTGCTTCGAGGAGACAGGTATCTTAAGAACAGGTCCGTTCTTACGACCTCACTGATCGGTAAGGGAAGAGGTCCCGTAGAAGCACTGCGTTCCTAACTTGGGCTCAGAAGGTGGAACGTCCGCCTAAGAAGTGGTCGACTCGGTGGTTTCGTCGGGGCTGCAATGACGCGCCATAACCCTCACACTCCAGGTCGGTCGTCTCCCGCGAGACAGCCCGACACGGGCGAAGGCCCGACACGGGCGAAGGCCCGACACGGGCGAAGGCCCGACACGGGCGAAGGCCCGACACGGGCGAAGGCCCGACACGGGCCCAGTGCGTGACCCACCCTTACCGCCTGACTGACCACCCGAGTCTCGAACTCTTGACAGGAAGGAGGCATCGTGGGTTCGGACCTGAGGTACGTCGCGACTCTTGACAAGTCTCAGTCGATTACTCCTGTGTGTAAGAGGGAAGATCACACCCTCTGACACGGAGTTCTTTTACGATAGTAAGTGTAGCTGACATAAAAGTTACAAAAAAAGATAAACTCGGGTTAAACCCCCTACTGACAGTTCTAGGACAACGTTTATAGACCTCCCGTCGGGGCCCGACCCAGACCCACCTTCTTTGTACTGAAACTTCTACGAGGGGAGGTGTCACCACATAAGATGCGGGGTAGGAACAAGGTCTAGAAACAGAGTCGGAAGAGGGACGGTTTGGTTGCGGGTCTGTATTTATATGAGGTCCATGGACGAAGACTTATGGGGTTAGGGTCTCTTGACCAACCTCTTCGACCTGATTTTACCGAAATTACACGAGGTTTATAGATCCTTGTAATCGAATAATTGATCGAGAGATGGAGAACCGACTTTTATCATTCCCCACACACACACACACACACACACACACACATTTGTCCCTATTTCTCACCACTTCTGTAAGCCCCTACCCCTGCGAACCTCTCGTGAGTGCACAATTTGGCCTTCACCTCGACTAGGTGACAACATGTGTCTGTCAGTTTGCGGGTAACCACCCGGGAATTATTTCCGTTACTTACTACCACTACTACTAACCCTGACCCTTCCTTCCCTCTTACACTACACCTTCGTGTGTTGTCTCCGATGTCAAAGTGACGACGATTTTTTATAAGGGTCACCCACCGACCACCCGTCGTACCTCTTTGTGAATTCCCCCGACCCGAAACGGTTGGGGCAGTTCGACGTGGAGTGGGGTAAGGACCCATAGTGTAAGGTCAGACCACTCGGGACCTCCCTCAGATTTGACCGAGAGAGTACCCGTCAACTCTCCTCGACCCTAAAATGTAGTAAAAATTTGAAACGTCCGGTCAAAGGGGACATAGATTCTCGGACCCCTGTGGGAACCGTAAGAGGTGAGAGTTTCTCGGAAGGAGACACTCCTCGACGTCCTTGCCTCGACCACTCACTGGAGACGCGTCACAAAAACCAATTATCATTCTCCTATTTACGTGACCGTCCTTGGAGAGGGAGGGGTAAAGAAGTCCTACGTTGTCCGAGTCTGGATGTAGGCGTAGGATCCCAGTCCGTGACAGGATCCACAAGTCCTATGCCCCTCATTCACCAGGGACGGTCCTCAACTCCTCCATCCAAAATAATAGTGGTGGACCGTCTACTGTTTTTTGTCATCCTCTCCAACTCACTGAGTCTTGGTCCCAGAGGATTTTAGTCTTGGATCAAAGGAACGGTTCCCCCTTCCTTCCCCCCCTTCCCCATCAATCCCTCAAACTCTACCTGTACATGTGTGACGATATAAATTTTACCTATTACTTGTTCCTGGATAACATATCGTGTCCCTTGAGACGAGTTACAATACACAGTCGGTCTTACCCTCCCCCGAAACCCCCTCTTACCTAGGTACATATACATACTGACTTAGGGAAACGACAGGTGGACTTTGGTAGTGTTGTAACAATTGACCGACATGAGGTTATGTGTTAGTTTTCAAAAATGTTTTAGTCTTGGATTAAAGGATTATTGAAGTGATCAATAAGTCGAACTTTTAAACTTCCGATGTTTTCTGGAAATACCAAAAGTGTCAGTAAAGAGGAGGACCCCTCTTCTGTGTCCTTGATTCGGTCCTATGTTGAGAAGGGGTAGCGTAGGGGTAACTTGTCCACCTCTTGAACTCGTCTTCACCAACACTGGGCCGGTCGGTATTCGATCATCCCGGCACAATAACGATACGGAGATGGTCAAACACGTTAGAGTCAGTGGAAGAGTGTGCCCGAATCAGGGTGGAAAGTCAGGGTAGGACCTAGTCACTTACCACTACTACCACTTAGTCTCGTACCGACTTCGTTATTTTTGATGAAGACGATACTGGTGACACAAACAACTATAAATTAAGTAGATCTACGGTAAAAACGATCTCACGATGTACTTATAGTTGGGACGTCCGCAAAAAGAATAGTGACGTCATATCATCAACTCGCGGATTCGAACACTCAGTTTGTCTGACCCTAGTCTTAGTGATAAAAGTACAATATTTAAATCTTTTGACTTCGTGCATCTTAAACAATGAACTGACTCTAGTGTATCGAACATGCATCTTTTTAGTACGGTTCTACACTGGACAAAGACAAAAATAAGGTCTTGGGTGCGAATGAAGTGATACCCTACGATAGATTAATTAGGGTCGTAAATAACTATTATCCTTTTAGTCCGTAAAAGGACATATAGTCTTTAATACGTACGATTCAGTGAAGTCAACACAGACTGAGACACACTGAGATACCTGACATCGGGTGGTCTGAGGAGGCAGGGACCCTAAGAGATCCGTTCTTATGACCTCACCCAACGGTACGGGAGGAGGTCCCCTAGAAGGGTTGGGTCCCCATCTTGGGGTAGAGAAGACAGAGGACGTAACCGTCCACCCAAGAAATGGTGATCACGGTGGACCCTTCGGGGTAGTCTTTGATAAGTTTCGGTATAACAGAGGGACTCAATAGAAGTCATAAGAAATATTAACGAAGGTAAAATACCTTCTCCCTTCCTTCGGATTCCTCAAATTTATTACACGGTATCGATCTTTCAAGTCAAGTCAAGTCAGCGAGTCAGTACAGGCTGAGAAACACTGGGGTACTTAGCGTCGTGCGGTCCGGAGGGACAGGTAGTGGTTGAGGGTCTCAAGTGAGTCTAAGTGCAGGTAGCTCAGGCACTACGGTAGGTCGGTAGAGTAGGAGCCAGCAGGGGAAGAGGAGGACGGAGGTTAGGGAGGGTCGTAGTCTCAGAAAAGGTCACTCAGTTGAGAAGTGTACTCCACCGGTTTCATGACCTCAAAGTCGAAATCGTAGTAAGGAAGGTTTCTTTAGGGTCCCGACTAGAGGTCTTACCTGACCAACCTAGAGGAACGTCAGGTTCCCTGAGAGTTCTCAGAAGAGGTTGTGGTGTCACCGTCTTGAGTTTGACCTAGGGTCCTCACAGACTGAGACTTCAAGTAAAAGAATTCCTGATACATACGACAAAACCGTCTCTTCCGTTACCGTGGGGTGAGGTCATGAGAACGAACCTTTTAGGGTACCTACCTCCTCGGACCATCCGACGTCAGGTACCCCAGCGATGGGCAACCTGTGCTGACTCGCTGAAGTGAAAGTGAAAAGTGAAAGTACGTGACCTCTTCCTTTACCGTCGGGTGAGGTCACAAGAACGGACCTCTTGTGAGAGGGTCCCTACCCCGTCGGACCAACCGACGACAGATACCCCAGTGTGTCTCAGCCTGTGCTGACTTCGCTGAATCGTCGTCGTCGTACGACAAAACCTCTTCCCGTACCGTTGGGTGAGGTCATACGAACGGACCTCTTAGGGGCACCTCTCTCTTCGGACGTCCCGATGTCAGGTATCCCAGCGTTTCTCAGCCTGTACTGACTTCCCTGATGCGCGAGTACATACGACAAATCTGTTCTCTAGACCTTTCCTCACTACCTAGCCACAGTATAAATTTTAAAGAGAAGTAGTGACGTATGTTCAAAGATAGTGACGGAATAACCTATGTCTTCTTGATTTACAAGTCAATTTTGCGTACAATCACTAATCATCGTGTCCTCTGTTTATATGTCTTTGTGTCCAGGGCCTTAGAAATTTGGAAACTAAATTCTCCTTGGAAAGTCTAGTACATCAGGTTGAACAAAAAGTCAAGTCTTTCAACTACAAAAGTATCGGGACGGTCTACCTCCTCTGGAGTATGGATTTTTCCTCTCAAGGTAGGACCTAATAGATTTTACATAAACAAGACTTTAAGCTAAATGGTTAGTTTTTTCGGCTCTATAACTTATAGTCTAACCCAAACAATTATGACTAGTCACACCACGATACAAATTAATCGGAACTGAAGGTTTGACACGTCCAATTGACACCCAGATCCTTATTCCCTAAAGTATCACACGAACAGACACAAAAGTCAAAAGATACGAATATATATATACACACACACATATATATATATATATTAGTATATACATATATATATTAGTGTAAAATTATATATTTTAGTGAGGGTGTCAATCTTTTTGACGATAAAAATTCCTCTTTGTTTGTGTAGTCTAAAGTAATCATAATGTACCACTCCACCTTTGTCGCCTCCGGAGTCCCAAGTTGCTTGGACCGAGGACTTAGGGACAAGACGAAAACACTAAACACACCGAAATCGGAGAAAAAAGTGGAGAGACTCGCAACCAGAGGTAGACGGTTACCACAAAGATGGATGGAAGGTTCTGACACACTTTGAAATTACTCTATAACCACATTGAGCGAACAATTCAGAGAAGGGAGGAAAAGGGGAAATAAGAAAAGTGGTCAATTTTATATTGAAAGTCACCCACTCCCGTCGACCCTCACCCCCAACCCGTCCCTGACAATCTAATTTCGAGGATTTTCACAAACCGTTTACTACTTAATGTTTCAGGATTCTAAGAAGGATGTCACAGAACCCCTACCGTCGATTACTTGAGTATTTGTATTTTGTCTATTTTTCCTTTAACCTGTTCCTCCTCCTCCTCCATCGGGCTCTATGTCATTCTTTTGTACAGTCCTAAGATATCGTAATATTACATTCAGGAGTAGACGTAAAGTAATAGAATTATTAGGTTTTGTTGTCGGGAAACGACCGAGTGTGTCCTCCTACGCTTCACTAAGGGAACCTGTCCCAGGGGTCGGAGATAGTGTAATCTATAATAAAGGTTTACAACTCACAGTGCCCTCACAAAGTGTAAGAGGATTGGTAATTTGTCAAACCGAGAGGAACCCCTGTCCTGCTCAAATCGTTGGGGTCTCGTCGGAGGACCTTCTCTGAAGAGACCCTAAGGTTTCGAGGTTGTCGTCGTATCGTGTCGTGCCATGCACCTCGGATGAGGTGTTCTTCGTAAAATAGGTTTGGACGTAGGAGAAACATCCCAAATGTCTGTTTTGAGTCAAGTCACCCGGTACATCCTTAAGAAAAAAAAAAAAAGGGAGGACCCTTTATATTGCTATATACTCTTGATAAATAAACTTTATAAAGTTTGAAGGGTTCCTGAAAGTTATTCTTAGGTTTCCTAGAGTATACGGGAAGTGTGTTTAAGGAGTTTACGATTGTAAATCGCGTCAACAAAATTAATATTATATTAATATATATTAATAATAGTGATAATAAAAGATTTTAGTAAACTCTTGGTAAATGTCTATACTTCGGAGAAATGGGGATTTATTAGTCACATAAAGGATTTTTATTACCGTGCAAGGGTGTATTTGTGTCATGTTAATAGTAACAGTTCTTTAATCGTCACGATATTGTGATAATGAGTTAGGAACCGAGAAAAAGTTTAAAGTGAGAACAGTGTTACTACCTGAAATACTGTTTTCCAAGGTCAGATCTTAGTCTGTGGCGGAAAGTAGCGAGGTCAGAGGAAGTTAGAACTTAAGAAGAAGGCGGAAACAGAAAATCCTGGAACTGTTAAAACATCTGATGTCCGGTAAGTAAGACCCCTTACGGGGAGTTAAACCTAAACAGACTACAAAGGAGCATTGATAAAAGTCGAATACGTGTAAACCGTCCTTATAGGATCCTCTACAAAGAGTTACCTAGTAAGGTCCTTCGCGGACTACAGTCAAACAGGAGAAAATGGTGGGATTGACACTCTAACAAGAAGACAAACATCAATTATTTTTGGAACATCCCTTTATGAACCTTTGACAACTTTGTAACAGAAAGAGGAGTGTAAAAGGGGAAAACATTAAAAAAACCGATTTTTATTGTTTCACCATGATAATTACTTTCAAGTAGAGGGGTCTTTCCGTGTCTCTTCTTCCTACACGAAACTCCACGTGCTCCGGTAGGGTACTGTCTCGGGTCTGTGGGTCTCTAGTCCGAACACAAGAGAGCACAGAGATTCCGGGACACAGAAAATTGTTAAGGAAGGCGAGGGGGACCCTCTCTCGAGAAAGTTTGTCAGGAGGTTCGACCGTAACCCTGTTCGACCGGAGGACGGTCGGAGGTCTCTTAGAGAGTACGGACAGATGAGGGTAGGGACTCTGACGTCAGACACCGAACAAACCCCCCGAAAAACGTCTCGAAAACAGAAAAACTTGGACATCCACATGAATGCTGCCGAAGATTAACAAATGTAACCTTTACCAATCGAAAGCGGAGATTCGAGGCTCGGGGTACAGACTTGACCCTCTGATCTCACTAGTGGTCAACCCTCCGATAGTCTTCCCGTTCCTCTTCGGGGGCTGGTGGTGGACTCTCGAGTCCCAAATGAGAAGGCTTCTGAGACACGTTTACGTTCGTCGAACTCTCGTCGCCGTGGTATTCGTACCGTCCTCAGCGTCCCCGGGTAGACCCTCAGACGGGCGGTGCCTGGGGCATACGAGTGGGACAGGAAGGGAATCCCAGGGCACTTTTAAAATTCACCGACGTCAGACGTGATGGACGGTTCGAGTGAAACTGCCGTTTACGACTTGACGGCTCGGGTCGGGCCCACGGGTGTCGGTGTCGGGCGAAGCCTTTTTCGGTGTACGGACGAAGGAAGGTGGAGGAAGTGAGGAGAGAAAGAAAGGGAGAAAGAGGGGGAAAGACAGAAAGGAGGAAGGAAGGAAGAAGAGAAGGAAAGAAGAGAGAGTGAAAGAGTGAGGGGAAAGGGAGCGAAAATATTTTTTAGGTACTATACTTAACTTCATATTATCCATCAAAATTTTTAGTTCTGCATCAAGTGTATGGTATGACAAACGGGTAAATTTCACATGTCAAACTATCATAAGCATGTAAGTGTCTCGACCCGTCGGTAGTGGTGTTAGTTTAAATCTTTTCTTTTTCTTTGAGTTATGGGTTATCGTCACTGAGGGTTCCCCGTCAAATTTTTCACTAGCTGCGACAAAGAACTCGTTACAAACGATTAGAAAACAAGAAAAGGACCTGAATTGACAAGTGAGTGCTAGAAAGTCTTCTGGACACGGACGTCACCCAAGAGACTCTTCTGAATGGACTACCGTCGATCCGTCAACCCAAAGGAAGGGGTTCCTCGTGATTGGACTTGAACCGAAAGGTTAAATCTTAAAGAAGACTGAACAAGAGACGTCTTAGTACTTACCTAATAAGAATCCTTTATTGTCCTAATACCCTTAGTAGAAACGATCCTACATGTCACACTCATCCTGAAAGTATATGTGTCACAATGAAAAAAGGAGGGTTTGTTGTCAGTCTTCATTTTTATTGTTATCTGAAGCGAAGTATTCACGAATAAGCTACGAACCGTTGAGATCCACGAAGCGTATGTACGTAATTGAGTAGATTAGGAGTTCGTGGTCTACTCTGTCCCGAGACGATTTTGATCGGTCTTTACGTCTCTCCAATTTACTACTGTTCGGGTTCTAGCATCTCGACCATTCCCGTCTCAACTCTACACTCGTACACGTCAAACTAACGTTAGACTTGAGATGTATGGTGAGATTAACGGAAGTCACAAGGGTAAACCCTTCGTTCCTGACTCCGAAACTCTTCAATATGTAATACTCTTCTTGATCAACCCTGGACTTATGTACATAGACCTGGGGTTCGAATTACGATATTACTCCGTTGTACGGAAGCGGTAGTACGGTTGATTGGTTACTCAATCAAGTCGTAGAACGGTCCATGTGTCTTAGTTCAGGAAGTCGATTCGGTTTGTTTGTTTGTTTTTCTTTATCTTTTGTAAGGACCAACTCCGAACAAAAACTCGATGTTACAGTAATAACACTGTAATATTCTAGCCGGGATGAAAGCCACCCGGTCTTCGTAAAAAGTTTGGCTAAAGGTTCCAGTCAAAAAGGAAGGACAAAAACGGAGCCAAACGTTGAAGAGAACTAAAGAGAAAGAGGTACAAAGGATAGGTGTTTGTCCCTTACTCGGTGTACCTAAATTATTGGCCCCGTCACTAAGTACATCTGAAAGTAAATTAGTCTTTCTTGTCCCCTTCCGGGTTCTTGAGTAAAGCAACATATAGTAAAATTTTCTCAACTGTGTGTACAGGAAATCGCTCTTTTATTATTTTAAATTTTTCGTTTTCGGCCGAGTCTGGACGGTCGACGTTACTGACCAGTGTGTCTCCTCTAGGTACCTTAAGACTTCGGTAAACCCAAAACAATACAAACGACTTTGTCGTGGTTGACACTAGAGATGGAGAAATTTGCCAAATTACTGAAAACCTATACGGAAACCTCAATTTACCAATTTAGTGGTTTACGAGGTATTTTATTAATGCGTTTGTTAAAAGACCGATTAATAGATTGTACTTGTCTTCGTGTGTCGACGATTCTATATATTAATGACAGAGTAGTCCCGATCGATAACATATATGTACTAAGGAAATGACTAGAGTCACACCAAACCACCCTCCGGTGATTGTATTATAGAGTACTTTACTCGTTCAATTTTAAGGTTCGAGACCAGGTCAATCACTGAGAAAAAATAAAAATAAAAAAATTCCTGACCTAATCCCGGAGTCTAGGTAGGTATTACCAGTTCGTGTATTGATCATACGTGTAAATACACCATATAGCTTCAGAACCTGTACACATAAATTTACAGGTCACACCTATTTATCTTTATAAGATTGAATGACCCATATTTTACATGCATATCTTTTCGTGTGTATAACATTAACGGGTCAAATGTTTACTCGTGAGAGTATATTGGTTGGGGGTCTCACAGTGGTCCTGGGGTCTGTGGAGGCAACGGAAGGAGGGTTAGAGATGAGGAAGGTTCCCATCGGTGATAGGAGTTAAGATAGTTGTCTCTAATTGACATGTACAAAACGTGGTTTAAGTTTACTTGGGCATGTTGAAAACGGGAAACACGGATCGACGAAAATGGTGCAGACATCTGAAATAGATACACCAACGTCAAACAAGTTAAGAGTACCGGCACATGGTAGGGTAACACACTGATGATATCGAATAGTGAGATGACAATTGTCCAAACACCTATCAAAGACCAAACCCCTATAATACTTGTTGCGACGACATTCACAACTTGCATACCGAACCATTTGTATAGGTACGTGGACCCTCGTCTTAACGACCCGACATACCATACATCTGCGACGGTCAAAGGGGTTTCTCAACACGGGGAGACGTGAGGATGGTCGTGGTCTTCTTCGACCCCGCTTACTACACTTCTTAAGATTGGTTACGAACGATCTAAAATGTCCTACCATGTCTCACTCCTTCTTCTCACTTGTCGTCTAGATTGCCTTTCTCAAGGAGTACTGGAACACTCCCTTCCTATCCTAACTTCTTTCTTCGGACCACCTCCTTCGTCAGTACAAGCTCCAGTAAACCCTCCATCCTCTTCTGATACCTAGAGATAGTGGGAGAGACGGAAAAAGACACCGTACACTGTACCAGGATCTTTTAGTGGGGGAGAAGAAAAAGAGAAATCAGGTGCACCGAACCCGAGTTCCCGACGAGTCCACACTTCAGGTGAGACCTCTGAACCCCCACGGGAAGGACGAGTCCACACTTCAGGTGAGGCCTCTGAACCCCCACGGGAAGGAGAGTGCACCGAAGGGAACGATACCATATATATATGACATGTGTCTACAGACCGGGGAGACTCTGATCCCCGCACTTCCTACTCTTTACTTGTCGTCCGTTACTCTTTAGTCTCTCTTGTCTTACTTTTAGACTCACCCCAGGTCAATAGACCAAAACATTGAAATTCGTTTAGTGAGTTTAGAAGAGTACCGAAACCAAAGAAATCGATGTTTTTTAACTTCCGTTGGTAAGAGTTAGGTGACCCAAATAAACTAATAGTTTACTTAATTTTCGTATATACACCCTTACAAAATCTTTGAGATTGTTCGTTTGTAACCGATAAAGAATTCGTCCATAATAATAATTATTAGTTTAACAGGACAACTTATCCTGACATAGAGGTTCTTAACCGTAATTTGAGGTAAAAAGATAAGTTTAATATTGTAATATTTAATTACGATATTTATTTATATATATATTTATATTTATTTTAATATTGTAATTGTCTGATTCTGTGTTAGAAAGAGTCATTATAATTTTTCTTATTGTCTATGTTTACAGATTTTATTACCGTAAATGGGTCCTAATGGACCTTAAGTGACCCGAGTCAGTAGGTCACTAGATAGTCTGAACATGTGTAATTAATTAAGAAAATTGTTTATCCAAAAATAACTCATGAGAAAACAAAGTGATACTAAGATGTGTCTCTAAGTGTTGTCGTAAGTTTCTACCTGAAGTTCACCAGGGACTTGGATAACTAGTACATACCTCCCCTTACACCCCTACTGAAGACAGTAGTCTCAGAGTATCTTGAGACATTTTGGTCGGGGGAGAAGTTTAGATTTCAATTCTTTGTGGTAAAGTCCCTACACAGTTCACTTCCTTATACTTGAGGTATATTTTATTACGTCAATAAAGATATTCTTGACGTTTAATTCAACTGTTGTATGAGGGGGAATCGTTATTATCTACGATGTATTATCTTATCATAGAAATTTTACACCTCCTTTTTATCTTTAATTGAGTCTTATTATGTGGTTCGAACTAATAATAAGTTCGTAAAAGTCTCTTTGTTTCTAACTCTCAAATGGTTGAGATCTGGAAACAGTTTCATTGGTAAGTATCTATAGTAAGTTCTTTGTCCCTAAAAATTTGGATTTCATTTTTACGTTCTCCCTTACTACTTGTCTTTTTCAACATTTACCAACATTTAGATTTCTTCGTGTCAAAGTTTTTTTAGTTAATCCTTCAACATGTTTGTTCTTTGATTTTACGATCTACTGTTATTGTACCTGTTTTCCTCAACCCTCTCCGGCTTTAACATTTAAGGTTCAAGACATACCTCCTTCTACCGCTATCCGAATTGGATGTGAAATTCGTTCATACGGAAAAATTTAAATACTCATTACGGATTTATTATCCCCTTTCACATATTAAAATTTTTGTTCATGTACGTTTTCTTTCTTAAGATCCTATTAGATTATTCTTTGTTCCTTTTTATATACATTTTCGATTCTTTTTTGTTTTATGTCGTCTTTTTCAGATCTATGTAATCATTAGAGTCATTTACATCTATCTAATTTGACTAAACAAGGTTCGGTCTCTAGTCAAGTAAAATTTCTTTGTTAGGTAATACACAACAAATGTTCTCAACATGAATTTTGTACTACCACGATTTTCTAACGTTTACTTTTCCCTTTCTATTTTGTTCATTTCTTATTATGACGACCTTTTCGTTATAATTCCGTTTTTTCACAGTAGACCTTATTTCGGTACTAAATTCCTAACGTTTTCATAATAATATCCTTTCATTTTCGTTACGACTTAGACATATAAAGCTTGTTTTGTCCGAGGGTCGAATGTTTTATTTAAACTGTTTAAAGAGAATTACCCTTTATATAAACATCCGGACAGAGTATTTGACTAGTTCGTCATTTTCAACCATTTCTATATCTACGAAAACTCGTTATATTGTCCTGTCGACATTTCCTCTGGAAATATCTTCTTCGGACATAAGGAGTGTGTCTCTTAAGTGTAAGAATAGTTCATGTGTAACTTTTGTGGTTGAAGGTTTTTTTCAGAATTCTATATGGTTTCTTAACTATTGTGACTGGTGTAAGAGAAAGATATTACGTTAATATAACCTGTAGTTGTTGTTTTTTCTCGGTTTTTTAGTTATACAAACCTTTACTTTTATTAGAATATTTATAAGTACTTAGTCTCTTCTTTACTATTACCTTGAATACTTTATAAATCTTGACTCACTGGTGTTTAATAGTGGATTTTTTTTAACACCCTACGGTCGGACTGGAATTTAAACGTTAATGACTTTATTACACCTTTCACGTTACTATTTTCGATCCATTCCGATAAAACCTCCTCCTCTTCTAGCCCCTTCAAAAATTTCCTCCTTACCGACTAGATTCTTAATTTTCTATCTCTTCTTCTTCTCCATCGTCTCCTTACGCTTCCTCTTATAAGAACTTTTTTATTAGTCACCATTTAATATGATTCTTCCGCGATAACGCGGATTTCTATCAATGTGATCCAAACAACCTTGAAACAAAATCTGTACAGGAGACTCAAAAGAATATACTTTTCAAGGAAATTTCAATTTTGTCTTTAAGAATTTCATTATTTGGATATTAACCTAACCGAGAAATATCGTGTTTTATTAACCAAACTTACAATGTTCCTCAAACCTTTACAAAGTATTTGGTAATCCACCATTAGGGACTCGGTCGTCATCCTTTACCAGGGATCTTTTTCTAGGACACTTCCTTAATCCTATTAACTGTAGTTTTGATGTATAACCCCAAGGTTGAGGACATACCCCTCTTGTCGAAAATAACCTAATTACGAAGACTTCTGTGATGTATAGTACAGACTGAGAAACACCGGGGTACCTGTCATCGGGTGGTCCGAGGAGACAGATACCCTAAAGGGTCCGTTCTTATGAGTTCACCCGTCCGTGAGGCAAGAGGTCCCCTAGAAGGCCTGGTCCCTAACTTGGGTGCAGAGGACTCAGAGGACTAACCGTCCGTCCAAGAAGTGGTGATCGTGGGGACGCATCGGGGAGGCGTCTATGATCTACTACCTCGACAAACTTTCGTGACTTGTCACTGGTCTTCGTCCTTCTTTGCCCTCGCAAACCGGGAACTTTCTTCCCTCGAACAGGAGACTCCTCTAAGGGTCCGACGTGCGATGTGTCCCACGATCTTGCATTCGTTCTTTTGGATGTCAGTAAAGACGGACTTCCCTATTCGTCTTACCAACCTTCACCGTCCACACCTAGGGTCTTCGCTCCTTCGGTAGCGCTTCCTCGCCCGATTCGAGACGTATATTTGAGGAAAGTTTTGGTATTAACTCCGGAGGGACCACCGAGTCACCAAATTTTTTTTTTTTTAGACGGACGGTTCCAGGCCCTTCTAGGGTGTGCGGTGACTCGTCGCTTCGGGCACTCGGTGTTGACAGTCCGGACACGAGACCTCGACCCCTTGCCGTTCAGGACTCGGGTGCACGACGTCGATGGTTTCGGGTGCGGGGGATGTCGGACACGCGGCGTTCCCTTCGGTGACGGCACTCTTCGAGAGCGCAGTGTTGGTCGCGTCCTCGGGGGACGAACGACGTCGATCTCTCTTCGAGTGTGTCGTTACGCCCGAGTCGTGTCGAGTTTTATTAAATTAAGTTAAATTTTTGCTGGTAGTAACTGAAGACTCATCATATCCGTGTTCATCTTAAGGTCTATAGGATTCCTCTTTTACTGTAGATCCTCCGACTCTCTCAACTCTTTTTAACGAGGACGACCTTGGTGTCCCCTTTGGTAAACGTCACTCTCAATACCGTTCAATCCTCTCGAGCCATTTGTGGAACCTAAACGTGACTTTGTGGTCTCTCTGGAATTCTCATTTCTGGTACATTGCTCTAATTACCCAAAAGAGACTTTGATTCCTGTTTACTTTTATGTAGGTCATTTCGTATTTTGGTTCAGATTTTTTCAAATACCGCTAGTCAATCATTAGACTGACGAACGACCTTGTTTCAAATTGTGAGAAATCCTATTCTAGCGTCCTATGGCTGAGAGATGTTCTACTACAACACTAGTCATTGGGTCTCTTTTTTAGTCTGTCCATTCACGGGACCTACAACCTTAATACCTTACCCTTAAAGTCCTCTCTCACTTTCTGATTCTTCCTTGGTCTACCTTTAAGTTTTTGACTTTTTATACAATAGACTACAAATTTTTTTTAGTGATTTACCTTTAATTGTCGAACATCTTTTTAGTAAAAATTTTTTAGTCCTTTTACATTCCGTCTACTTATCTTTAATAGGTTGGGTTTTACGTCTCTCTTTTTTCTAACTCTTCTCTTACTTGTACATCCACTGAGAGTACACTGAAGTATGTCCACATTTAACTAAAGGTCTTCTTCTCTCTTTATTATCTCTCTTTTTTATATTAAGTTTTTATTACGAAGTTATAAAAAATTGTAAATTTATAAAATTTTAAACTAATTTTTTATTTGAGTCGTAGAGTACATAGTTTCTACGACTTACTGGGGTCACCTATTTATAATTCTTGGGACGGTACTTTTTGTGATTCTAATTGGTGAATATCCTTGTAGTATCTGTTTGACGACTTTTGGTCACTATTTCCTTTTAACAATCGTGTTAGTGTCTTTTTCTGTGGAAATTGTATCCCCTGTTACTAATGTTAATGACGACTGAAGTCTTCGTCAAATTCGGTCTTCTACTATCTTACTGTAGAAAATTTTGAGTAGTAGATCTTAAAATATAGATCACTTTATAGAAATTTTTAATTTCACTTTATTTCTGTGAAAATCTATTTTCGACTCCTGTAAACGTGGTCGTCTGGACTGATGTTTTCTCATGATTTCTAAGATTTACAGATTTAAATTTTTTAATTTATATTTTACGATTTTTAATAAGTTTTCCCTTTACTATATTCAACCTTTAAGTCTAGATGTCCTTCTTTCCCACTCATGATCATTACCATTTCTACATCCATTAATATTTTGTGACAAAAGGGAGAATTTTTTCATATTCAGTCAACTATTTGTCAAATACACCTCGTAATATAGTCTACATCGTCATTTGATAAACTGTTGTTATCGTGTTTTTTCCCAGTCTCATATTTTCCTTAACATAACAACGTTTGTTATGTCATAATTAAGTTGTGTCTGACACGACTCAATTCGTGCATATAACATTAAGGGTCCTTTTCTATGTTTCACATTCTTTTTTCGGTTGTCTCCTATTCTACTTTATTTTATGATTTTTAACTAACTAATAGTGTTTTTTATTGTGTCCTTTTTTCCTTTGTTTTCTTATCTCATCCGTTTATTTTTACTAGTCTTTCTATTCTCTGAATTTGAGTTAATATAACTATTAATCTATTTTACACTTACCTAATTTGTGAGGTTAATTTTTCCTCTCTACTAGTCTGACCTCTTTTGTCGTTGTTTATTCTGGGGTTGGTATAGGACAAATATATTCTCCATAAAATTTTATATTTCTGTATGTAACCTTCAATTTCCACTCACCGAAGGGACCGTTGGGTCCTTAGTTCTGAACCAGAAGATTACGTCCCCTACACCCAAACTAGGGACCGACCCCTCGATTCTATGGTGTACGGAACTCGTTATAACATTGCTTAAGTTATTTCTGAAAAAATTTTACCAGATGTAGTTTTTTAGAAAAAAATTTTTTCAATTTCCTATTTTTTTCTATGTGGTACACTTCTTATTCACATTCGGTACAATTATAGTCTGTTTCAACTGAAGTTTCGTCTTATAATAGTCTCTATTTTTCTCACATAGTATTACTATTTTTCTTGGTTAAGTAGACATCTACGTTATTACCATTTACACATACGTAGATGATTAATCTGACGCATATTTTTGTCTCGACTCACCCTTTCAACGGGGGGTAAAAACACCCTCTCGAGGACAGGAAAGACACCGATAACATATGGGTCCCTACTACACTCTACCAAATTTATCACATTAACATACACATCCACATTCACTAACATACACATTACATCCATTTACCATACGAAGAAGGACGGATCTTTGATATAAACCTAAAGTCCACCGTTAACAAAGAAAGAAAAAATTGAACTTTTATTTTTTGCAATGGTAAAAACACCTATATTGGGGTTCAAGTACTTCATATAAATCCCTAGAGGAAACGTTTGAAGAGATCGGTCCTCAACACTGAAACTTTTATTCGACCCAGTTGTCGGGCACCATCGGATACAGTACCTGTATTAAAGATGACACCACTCCGGTAGGGAAACCACAAGAAAGAGGCACAATCCGAGGTTGACCAGGGTACCCAACGACTTTAGGACCGTGATTTCACCTCTATCGTTAGTCGTACGTCAGTACAACGAAATGGTATTATTAGTGTTCGTACTGTTGTGTAACGTAGTAGGGTGGTAAGTTGCAGAGAGCTTCAAATCGACCGGTACTTCAAAAGACCCTACGTCTTTATTAATGTTCAGGATCCTTCTGAGAGTGTGACTGGGTGGTTTCACTTGTTTTCCTCTTGAAATCCTTTCTCTCTTAGTCTCTAAGTAACTTAAGTCTTCCTAGGGACAGTCAGTAGAGTTGGTCGTCAATATTTTAAATTACTTGTAATTTTTAATGGACGTCTCCGACACTTTCACGTCTAGGGGTCTAGGGTAGAGATCTTTGACTCTAAATACCAGACCCTACTCGGGATTCTTAGATTTACAAATTGTTGAAGAGACATGTTCATCTGGAGTCTGGTGTGAAACTCTTTGTGACTAGATCAAAGTTGTCTAGTCTGTACTGTTCTTCAAAGGTCACGACCGAACTTGAGGGTCGGTACCACTCGAGTGGTCGGGTGTTTCGTCGGGGCAAAGTAACATCGTTCAAGAGGGAACAAGGGTTGGGTTCAGTCAGAGACGGAGGAAATAGCAGGTCAAGAAAGGAGACTTCGATGTGTCTTTTCAGTTTATACAGATAATACTACTGGGAAATATATACAAAAATAAAATAATAAGAATCACAATAAAAAAAAGAAGAAGTAAAAAACCGGTACGAATCCCGTACACTCTAGGATCAGGGAGTGGGTCCCTAACTTGAGTACGAGGGACGTAACCTTCGAGTCTCAGGGTTGGTGAGCTGGTAGTCCCTTCTGGGATATAAAAATTATATCGATAACCCAAAGGAATTATTCAGGAAAAGAAAAGGTCCAATTTATAATGATCAATGAAGTTATCAAAGATTTTGACCAGAAGATCGATCTATATAGTGGGTAGAAATACCAACATCACACACAGAATTTTACGTGATAGTCTGGACTTTTTGTATAAAGTTAAATAGGAGCGTTGACATGTCAAGTCACTCCTAGTAATGACAGTAACCAAACGGAAGTCCCTAAACGAAGAAAAATTCTTAGAGATTGTCCAACACACTAAATAGGTTGAGACAGGAAACTTTTGTTACTAAACCGAGAAGATCCGAGAAACGTAAAGGTATATTTAAGTGTTAGTCGAAGAGTTCAACAGGTTTTCTCGGACAACCTTAAACAAGCCTAAGGTCACTTGGATGTGTTGTTAAATCCATTTTAACTGTAAAATTGGTAAAATTAAGGACACTAAATACTTGTGTTAAATAAATCCAGAAGAACTTGAAGGAAGACTCCACAAAATATAAAAAACTTCATCTACGGATACATAAAATGTAAAACTACAATAAATTTTACAAGTTTAATTTAAAGGTGGGCAACGATTATACAACTGTATGTTACTTGAAAATATATATAACATTTACACGATTTGAGTGAACGTCATCAAAAAACCATCTCAAGTATCCTAAAAGATAAATTTAATATTACAATATACACTTATTTCTGTCAAAATGAAGAAGAAAAGGTTTAACCCTTTTTGTAAAAAAGAATAAATTGACTGTCCTTGAAGACTGTGTTACTATTTCCTATCACCCCTCTCACATACAAGTACAGGAAAAAGACTAGAATCTCTCATCTCATTTGTAGGTCTAAAAGTGGCTATTCATACTACAGTCAACATCCAAAAAACATCTACGTCATACATTCCAACTCCTACGAGGGTAGATTAGGATGAACGACTTTAAACACCCCAAAACAAAGTTTAGTCCTTACTTTGTCTTGAGTCGTAAGGAAAAAGATATTTGTCTGTTTATAGAATCCAAAAGATCCTGTATATAACAGAGACAGTGTGTCAGAAACTAAAACAACATGTTGGGAAATGTTTATGTTTCGTGTAAGAATCGAACACCCGGTACCTGACATCAAACGACTAGGGACTGGATCGTCAAACAATACGGACGTTAAGAGTGTTGAGTGTGGTCCTCCGTCATCATAGTTTAACGATTCGGAGGTGTAAGGGTCAAAACCCCATGGTCCCCTAGTCTTACTTAACTGTTGAATTAAAAGCGGAAGTTTATATAATGAAAAGTGGTTTCGTAGGGGTCCTTCTCTATCATTAGTGATAAACGGACATAACTGTATTATCATATATCTCTCTTCTGATTACTCCTTTCTCCTTCTGACATTACTCATTGACTTTTAGTTTTGCGGAAGTAGAAAACGAGTAGATGTCTCAAAAGTCAATAATCTCATTATATGAGACAAGAGACAACCAGGTCTACCCGGTCAGTCATTAACTGAGTTGAGAAAGTCGGAAAAATATAAGCATCTAGACTTAATATGGTGAGTAGATTTCTTTCGACTCCAGAAGACTCTAGAAAACCTGAGGAGATAAAAGAGACAGATAACGCAAAATGTGGTCTCTGAACAAAGAGATACATGTTTATGACTTATAAAGTATTATAATCGAGAGTGGTCTCTTTTGTCTCGTGGTCTGGGGCACTCCGATACTGTATCGTATCTTCGTCCTGTCCTCTCTTCGTACCACGTACACTTTATCGGGTCCGAATCCATTTTACTCTGTCGAAACCCTAGGGTAGGGGGAGGAGGTGTCGAAGAGTTCACACACTGGAACCCGTCAAGTAAACATACCCGGACTCAAGAGTCATTGACAATCGAAAGGAACTTCTCTTCTCTTCTACTTTTTCAGATCTTGTTAGTAAAGGTCTATGGAAAAAGGAAAAACTCGTAACCTCAAAGAGGAATTTTGTTATAGAATGTATAGGTCGGGTATTTTTACTTTGAAAACATCGTCTCACCATATCACAGACTCGGTATAAACAACTTAGATAAAGACCTGGGATGGGAATAGGGGAGTCGTTATAGGTGATCCGGCATCCTAAAGTCCTTCGTGTCAAACTCTTTTTTAACAAACGTCGTACCTACATCCTCTAGGACACTTCCATTGGTCTGAGGTACCTCGGTCTCGTCTCTTCATAAATGTTGGAACCCTCGAGGGGTCACCAGGTCACCGATTCTGACGTGAGGGTCACGTCCTCCGGACCCAAGGTAGGGACCAGTCCTTTGATCTAGGGTGTCTGGTGTTGATTTCTAATTTCTGGGTCTTACGACGTTGATCCTCGTCGTGTCGGTTTATTTATTTATCCTTATGTAATGAATTTTTCCTATAAATATCGGAATGATGAGTTTCATCTCGGGATCCTGGTCGTCGTAGTGGACTTAGTTGTCGTAGTGGACAGATCTGGATGACTTAGTCTTAGACGTAAAACTGTTCTATGAGTCGACCCCGACATACACGAAATCTGAGACTCTTTGGGATCACGTCCTCTCCCCCCCTTTTCGTAGGTTATCTCAGTAGTGTTTACATTCCGTATGGTCTTCTTGCGTCGAGTCAAAACGGTTTCGACATGAGGTAATAGAAGAAATCTTTAAATTATTAAACATATTATAATCGTAAAAAAAGTTTAAAGAAACTCCTCATACTCAAATAATTTTCCTATTGCACGTACATACGTACGATTGAACACAGGCTAAGAAACGCTGGAGCACCTGACATCGGGCGGTCCCAGGAGACAGGTACTCTAAGAGGTCCGTTCTTATGACCTCACCCAACGGTATGACAGGAAGTCCCCCAGAAGGGGTGGGTCCCTAGCTTGGACGCAGACATACAGAGGACGGGACCGTCCGTCCAAGAAATGGTGGTTACGGTGGATCCTTTAGGATTTTCCTACTATGTAAAATGAAAAGAGAAAAGAGAAACTGGGAAGTCTGGTAAATACCTAAATATTTAATAGAAAACTAATACAGATGTTGGAAGGGACTCCTAATCACCCAACATTAATAAAACAAATTTTGTTGTTTAAAAGGTCGGTCTTTGTCTTTAAGTATTAATAGACTGAGATATTACACTCAACAATTACCTTATAATCGGTAAACTCATTTTTCCATGACGTGTGTTTATTAAATTTTTCTGTTTCTTGTGGGTCCGCTTTGAAAGATAAAGAAAAGGTGTCGTCACCGAGACGTCGACAGGTAGATCTACAATCGTAAGAAAAACATTTACTAACTAAAAGGGTGTAGACTTATGACTATTTAGACATTGGTGGAGACTACAATTATAACACGGTTCTACTTTTTGTCTTATTATTATTGTGTCGTCCCCAATGTTGTGACTTTCTCTTTAACTCTTAAGTGGTATACCTTTCCCCGAAATAATAGACAAAGAAACACTAGACTGGACCTCAGGTCTTTAGTACTACAGGAAGGTCGAGTAAGGAAGTAGCTACTTCAAACCTAATCAACACACACACACGATTCAGTGACGTCAAGCTGAAACGTTGGGGTACCTGACATCGGGAGGTCCGAGGAGACAGGTACCCTAAAGAGTCCGTTCTTATGATCTCACCCAACGACAAAGGAAGAGGTCCCCTGGAAGGACTGGGTCCCTCGCTTAGACGTAGAGGATTAAGAGAACGTAACCGTTCGTCCGAGAAATGGTGATCGTGATGGATCCTTCGGAAACCTGATCAATCACTAAAGGTTCAACAAAATATCGATACCTTGGGAAGCCCGTTCCCTTTACCATGTCCTTCGGATATATACCTCCTTTAATTTGTTGTTTTTTCCTCCCCTGTCCAACTCTCAATCTCACTGTCCAAAGTTTGTGGACCCGTTCGACGAGAGAGATCACAGTGGATTGAGTCTTTTACCTCGTTGTGTTATTCGTCACGACCTTTTAATTGCTCAACTTCGGTTACACATAAGTAAATTTATTATGAACATAAATAAGAACTATTTTTTACTAAAAATGCAATGTAACGACTACCCGTAGAGACAATTTCAATTACCTAGTACCGTAAATAAACCAACTGTAGTTCCTTAGTTTAAGGTAGTCAAGAAAGACTCGTTATGTAAATAGTAAGTGGGAGAAGAACGTCAGTGTCGGTGGTAGGGTCGAGTTCGTTTGTATTGAGGACGGACCTATTACTACTGTCGGAGGGTTTCCCGGAGGGAGGTGGAGGTTTGGAAACTCCCCTTTCGGTTCCAAATGTGTGCGGTTTGTACGTTCTCTAGGACGTTAAACGAGGACCGAAACAATTTGTTTCGGGGTGACGGTTACCTCTCGTCTCAGGTTTTAGGGAACCAACCGTTCTTCTCAAGGGACACACCGGAGACGACTCGGAAGACCAGGAGTACTCAAAGAACCAACCATGTCGGGGGGTCGGACCAGTGGTCCTTCATGAGAGGATAACATCGAACGTGTGGTTCACCACTTCTTGGACGGGTGGTTACGTCCTCTGTACCCCCTGAGCACAAGTCAAGACCCCGTCCCTCTAGGGGACCACTTCCTGTACCGTTGGGTGAGGTCATGAGAAGGGGCCTGTTGGGATACCTGTCTCCTCGGACCACCCGATGTCAGGTACCCCAGCGTTCTCTCAGTCGACGCTGACTCGTGTTTGTGTGCGTTCACGGAAGAGAGTAATGAGACAACCGGATAGTACAGAGTGGGTAGAAACTTATAGATTTATTATGAGTGGAAACCTTCCGGAGAGTTGACGACGGAGGAGAGACTTCGGGAGGGACTCGAAGAAGCAGGAAGGGTTTCAGAAGCGACAGAGACGAGGGGTCCGATCATTGGTGGGACACACACAAGTTGAGAAAGGTCGGAGTACGTCGGGCGGTCGGAGGGGACAGGTACCTCAAAAGGTCCATTCTGATAACCTCTCCCAACGGTAAAGGAAGAGGTCCCCTAGAAGGACTGGGTGCCTACCTTGGGAGTAGAGGACGTAATCCTCCGTCTAAGAAATGGTCGACCCGGTGTTCCCTTCGGGTCCTTAATGGGATAATGAATTACATACATACCTGGGGTGAGACTCGTGGATGAAAAAAGGTTAAACTCAATATTCGAGATGTGTAAATCGAGGGTAATAAAATACTAATCAAAAGGGTGACAGAGAGGGTAACCGATACGCCTAGTACTTGGAACAGAACAAATTAAGATTTAAGGAGTACCCCAGATTGCGTACGGTCTATGTATCGTCTATCGACTACTTGTTTTACACTAGACAGAAGATATTATACTAATAATAGAGTGACTCTTTTGGATACAACGTTTTTGTCATCAAAGTTATCCTTTTCCCCCAGCACACTGTGCACACACGAGTCCGTGAAGGCAGCACAGACTGAGAAACCTGGGGCACCTGACGTCGGGTGGTCCGAGGAGACAGGGACCCTAAGAGGTCCGTTCTTATGACCTCACCCAACGGTTCGGGAGGAGGTCCCTTGGAAGGGTTGGGTCCCTAGTTTGGACGCAAAGGACGTAACCTCCGCTTAAGAAATTGGTGACCCGGTGAACCCTTCGAGTTTTCCTCTAAAACCGATTATTTAAATCAAGTCAAGTCAACGAGTCAGTACAGGCTGAGAAACGCTGGGGTACTTGGAGTCGTGCGGTCCGGAGGGACAGGTAGTGGTTGAGGGCCTCAAATGGGTTTGAGTACAGGTAACTCAGTCACTACGGCAGGTTAGTAGAGTAGGAGACAGCAGGGGAAGAGGAGGACGGGAGTTAGAAAGGGTCGTAGTCCGAGAAAAGTTTACTCAGTCGAGAAACGTAGTCCACCGGTTTCACAACCTCAAAGTCGAAGTTTTAGTCAGGAAGGTTACTTGTGGGTCCTGACTAGAGGAAGTCTTACCTGACCAACCTAGAGGAACGTCAGGTTCCCTGAGAGTTCTCAGAAGAGGTTGTGGTGTCAAGTTTTCGTAGTTAAGAAGCCGCGAGTCGAAAGAAATATCAGATTGAGAGTGTAGGTATGTACTGGTGACCTTTTTGGTATCGGAACTGATCTACCTGGAAACAACTGTTTATTTAAATTCCAGTGTTGTTTAACAAAAAACATGCACTTAAAGTCATTATTTTGAAAATTTATAGAGATTCATATAAAACGATGACGTTCATCTATATAACCCATTTGTATTGAGTAGTTTTGTTGGATTTACGAAGAAGTGACGGGAAATTAGACGGGTCATCCTCAGAGAACAGGAAATAGAGAGAACTAGGACTTGAACACGAAAACGAATGTTTTGTGAAGGGTTGATTAGTGTCACTTGGTTGAGATCCCGCCCATTAACTTTCTGCTCTCGTCTCTCTGTTTCATCAAGGACAACTGGTCTGACACCCCGAGGGGTCCCAGTGTACTCTTTATCTTTCGAGTCATCTTCAGTGTGTCTCTTGAGAAGTACGGTTGATTTCCTAAAACCTGAGACGAGAGACGACTTACGTTGTCCCTTCAGTCAAGGGACTTAATTACCAACCCAAAAAAACAAAAACAAAAAAACGAAACATACCTTTTAATACTAGGGTAACGTGGTACATCCTATACAACTTTTTCCCTCTTGAAACCGAAGGAATCACCGAGTCTGCCATTTGTTAGACGGACGTTAAGTCCTCTGGACCCAAGTTAGGGACCCAGCCTTCTCGGGGACATCTTCCCTTACCACTGGGTAAGATCATAAGAACGGAGTTCTTAAGGTACCTGTCTACTCGGACCGTCCGACGTCAGGTACCCTAGCGTTTCTCAGTCTGTCCTGACTCGTTGATTGTAAAAAAAAAAAAATTAAGGGGTGGAGTGAAGGAAATAAAGGTGACCATAAGACGGGAGAGAGAAGGGAACCCCTAACAATCCCTGGAAGGGAGTGGGGTATTCTCCTTCTCACTCGACTGAACCAGTCTTGACCACAGTATCTTACTTGTCTTAAAGAGTCGTGACGTCGAGTGTCGGGGAAAGACGAGGGTCCAGGGGTCGACTCCCCCATTCCTCTGAACCTCCGGTGGGGTGTCATCCTCAGTTGGTCAGTTCATTTCGGATACCAGACCTAAGTCCGCTCACAATCTTACTGAGGTGCAACCGGAGTTCCAGTGTGACACAGGAGACTAGAGACACAAGAGTCGCGACGTAACACTCCTTGCCACCCACAAAAGAGACAGTCAACGTTTCAGACAAGAGCCAGACATCACAAGAGAAACCAAACAATAGTAATGTGCATAAGGGACCGTCAGACTTGTATCGTTTCCCCTCCCACTCAGAACCTGAGAGATCGGAGACTGTGTTTTTGTGAGAACGTAAACATTTTACAAAAGACATGTTGTTCCGTGTAAATGAGATCATCGAACTACAGACGGCGACCATCGTACGATGAAGTGAACTAGGAGTGTCGGGACTCTCTATGTGATTCCAGAAGAATCGGAACAGGTACTAGAGTCTCCCAGGCTCAGGAAACTGTGGCCTTTTTACAAGAGACATGAAGTAGAACTTTAACCGGGAACCGTCACTGAACTCGTTTTAAGGAAGATAAGACACAAGACACTCGATCCCGATCCTTAAGAGAAGTCTTTGTGAGAGTTCGTCTCAAAGGGAGACTTGATCCCCTGTTTTATCTCCTTCTACAGATATTTTACTTGAACTCTCCTTCTCCATCCTTTTTCCTTCGAAGCTTTAGGTCGTCGATGTCGTCGTTACGTCCTCTTCTTTCTCCTAAAACCTTCTCGTCCAGAAATAAGGAACCAGGAGACTTGAACTCCTTTGGACCTCTCAGATCCACACCTTAGACGTTATGTGACATCACATCTCCCCTCTCAACTCTGTTCGTCTCTTGACCCTCTGGTAACCCAGTGTGGATAACCCTGACCTTTCGTCAATTTATAGTAATTACTGGGACTTGACTTATTTTTGTTTTGATAGAGGAGAAGGGAACTAGAAAGGGTAGACTCGATTGTGTGGGGCACCCTCAATAAGTTGTCTCTACCTGTACGACGAACTCGGTCCAAAGATGACTAAAAAGTTTTCGCTAAAAAAATAAAAAGACTTTGACGACGAACCGTTGGACCTAAATTTGAAAGTGGTTAACCTACGGTGAGTACAGTAGACATCTGTCCTGAGGTTCTTCGACAGTCGCTCGTACATAGAACGTTCAGACCCGAGAGTTCGAGACCAGGGACGGAAGAACGATCCTGGGAACCTTTCAAACAGAAGTTAGAACGGTCGGATCATAAATAAACATATGAAAAGAACCCGATGAAGTCCCATATAAACAGTATGTGTGGAATTCCTTCTTCTTTTCCTCTCTCTTTACATAGCTTTAAGTAGTCAAAAAAGTCCGTCCTACGGTCCAATAAATATTTTCAACAGTGTAAATGGTAGTAGGGAATCTCCTTTGGTTCCGTGGTTCAGTGTAGAGTATAAACATTTTAGTTGGTCAAATGTCAAGTATATTTAGTAGAGTAAATTAGAAGTGTCACAACGATAACACTCCTCCCGTACTAGGAGTTAAAATATTTACCTTTTCGACTCTGAGTCTTCCGAACTGGGTATTTCGGGTCCGATGTTCCTCTCAAAATCCTCTCGACTGTGAACATGAGTCTAGTGACAAGTAAGGTGGTTCCGGGGTTTCCGGACTGAAGGTACAGACTGGATAAGACTTCCGTACTCTTCCATCCGAAGTCTTTGTAGATCCGTACCCAAGTTTAGGACCGGGACCTTGTGGGATCAAGACTCAGGAACTAGTTTAGAAGATTAAGGTACCCCAAGGTCAAAGAAGTAGGTTTTACCCCCTTTGTCATAGATAGAGTATTTTAACGATGTGTTAAATTTACTGTAATTAATATGATCCCCCGAAGGACTACCGAGTCTCCAATTTCGTAGACGGACGTAGACGGACGTTACACCCTCTGGACCCAAACTAAGGACCCGGCCCTTCTAGAAGACCTCTTCCTTTACGGTTGGGTGAGGTCATAAGAACGGACCTCTTAGGGTACCTGTCTCCTCGGACCACCTGACGTCAGGTGCCCCAGTTTAATATGATACACGAATTTCGAATTATAAAAAGTGTTTACGAGGAAAGCAGAAGATAATTAGAAATTCATTCCTTGTTACCTCGTCATTCATTCTCTTTCAGATCCTAGTCTCAGACCCGATATACTAGTCTCTAAACTCTCACAAATAATTTTCCTTCTTATGTGAAGTTTTCAACTTTCAGTGACAAAATCTTAACTAATCAGAGTTTTGTACACTCGGTCACAAAGTAACACATGAAAAGAGTACTTTTCGGGGTATGACCCATGTCTTTCCTTATCTTCTACGTCAGGACGGAAGTCTCTCAGTCTAAACCAAATGATACTTGCAGAAAAGAGGGAGGTTCTTGGTGACACCTTACTCCACACCTGAGAGTCTAAGTTCCAATAGGGGGTGCATAGGTTCGTGAAAAAGGTTTTAACACCCCAAAGAATTCCTCAAAATGGACATGGATTTCCCAATTTGTTGTCTTCTACATAAAATTTCCTATACTCTTCAGAAATTTTAAAAGAGGGTTATGGTGGGGACTGCTAGGTAAGCTTGTATGAACCTTGATCCAAACGACCAAGAGAGAGGTGAGAACAGAATACCAGAACACCGTCGGTACGAATTAACGAGATTGTATCAAAAGAACAATCACCCAGTACTTCCATTAAATCATTCAGAACTGGTCGTAAAAAAAAGGTAAATTTTTCTGCAAGTCAAGTCAAGTCAAGTCAGCGAGTCAGCACAGACTGAGAAACGCTGGGGTACTTAGCGTCGTGTGGTCCGGAGGGACAGGTAGTGGTTGAGGGCCTCAAGTGAGATTGAGTCCAGGCAGCTTAGTCACTACGGTAGGTCGGTAGAGTAGAAGACAGTAGGGGAAGAGGAGGACGGGAGTTAGGGAGGGTCGTAGTCCCAGAAAAGGTTACTCAGTTGAGAAGTGTACTCCACCGGTTTCATGACCTCAAAGTCGAAATCGTAGCAAGGAAGGTTACTTGTGGGTCCTGACTAGAGGAAATCTTACCTGACCAACCTAAAGGTTCCCTGAGAGTTCTCAGAAGAGGTTGCGGTGTCAAGTTTTCGTAGTCAAGAAGTCACGAGTCGACAGAAGTGTCAGGTTTCTGAAATGGTCTAATCTTTTATGGTTTTACGTAACAGAAATAAGAATCATTGTAAACCAAGGGGGAGGTACTTTGTACTCGAACACATCCTATAAAAAATCATGTCCATCGGTAGTTTTTTCAAACTTTTTGTACAGAAGATTTTTATTCTAGGATGGAATACTCGTGTTTCTCGTGTACACTTTATTCACCGTTCCAAATCTGCGATTCAAATCGTGAAATCTTCAATAAAAGAAGTTCCTTAAAGGTGGTTTTACATACATTGACGGCAATCTATTTACCGAAAAAGAAGACAATACCGTGGTACTTGGTTGGTCGATTAAAAGAGAGTCACAATGGAAGTAGGGTGGTGGTGGTAGTGGTGGCGGAGAAGGAGGACAAAAGGTATCCTCTTAGAGACTCCATCTCGGGAGTCTAGATCAGAGAATGTTCGACTTCATAGGGTCGGGAATAGAAGATGTAGAGGACTTTTACTCATGTACTAGTCAAGTGGTGGTCTTTATTACGTCAGAATGAGTACCAACGGTCTTTGGGTATCTCAGGTTTCCTATACTACCCGAGAACAACGGTCACAACGATAAGAGTAGTTCGGTGGAAGGTGACACGACACACCGTACCTACGGACCTGTGTTGGAAAGAGAACCCTGGGAGAGGAAGTAGGCAAAGATGGGTAAAGAGGAACCCCTAGAGTCGAAGTAAGACGGTGGTAAGGGATATAGGTTTGGTTAGTTCGATGGTGAGCTCGAGTAGGGTAACGTTCGATAGTGGTGAGTTTGTCGTCTAAGAAAAGTGGATCTAGAAGGTTAAGAAGTCTCACCTCAGGAGGATTCTGATTTTGGAAAGAGACTGACTATGATGAGTAGGAGTTCTGTATTGAGACTCTAATTTGCACTGTTACTAACCTTCCCTGTTTCCCCTACTTCACCTATCTCGTAGAGTAGGACTCTATGACCAAAATAGAGTAATCTAACTCAGAGACCAAAGACATGGTGTCCTCAAGAGGTGTACCCTGACTCGGTTGTGACTCTAAAGCTTCTTTGATACGAGATAGATAATGTAAACTTAGGTTCCTATGAATTTTATATCCTGTGTAATCCTGAAGGGACCACCGTGTCACCTATTCCTAGGTGGACGGTTACGTCCCCTGTACCCAAGTTAGGGACCAGACCCTTCTAAGGTGTATGATACTTCGTTGATTCGGATAAACGATATTGATGACTTCGGGTGTGTGAGATCCCGGGTGTTCGACGTAGATGACTCGGACACACGACGTTCATGACTTCGGGTGTGTGAGATCCCGGGCGTTCGACGTTGATGGCTCGGACACACGACGTTCATGACTTCGGGTGCATGGGATCTCGGTGTTCAGGACTCGAGTACGTGGAATCTCGGGCGTGAGACGTTGTTCTCTTCGGTGATGTGACTCTTCGGGTCCGTGCCGTTGTTTCTCGTCGGTGGTGAGCGGTGTCGATCTCTTTCGGGAGCACCTCGTTGTTTCTGGATCCCTTTGGTTTTGATTTATTTATAAAAAATTTTTGATGGCATGTGTAATCAGGGAAGGGTCATAGGTCGTCAAGGAATTCACAAGTCTCCTGTACAACGGCTCCTGAACTTACTACTGTCGTCCGAAACACCTTGGCTACTTCGAATTTCACTTGGACCCGTCCACCCGTCCCGAACCTCTGTCCTTCGTCACCTCTGTCCTGAACGTCTGATTGTCCTGGTTGTTCGTCCCGTCCTGCCTCGGTCCTCCGGTACACACTCACACACCTGGTCCGACCGCCCTACCTCGTAACCAACCCTTCAGACAGCCCTCCATCTTACTTTTATACCTAATTCTGGTCTCGAAGTACCTATATGGACTTACGGTCTTTTGTTCAAAAATTCGTTTACTTCTACCACAAAGTCCCTATAATTGTAAGGTCACATACCTTGTCCTAAACCACGCCTCTGGGGGTCCTCCCACCTAGTGTCCTCCTTAGTGACAGTAATAGGACCGAACTCCGTTTGTCCCGGGGTCGGTGTCACTTAGTCACTCTTGACTCGCCCGTCGAAAATGGTCTGTCACACGGTAACTGAGTCTCGCTCGATCAGTTGTTGTGACGTAACCAGAACTTGGTCAATTAAACGGGAAGTCTACATAGAAAGGACTTATACATTTGAGAGAGTAATTCTATGTTCGGTATACGGCCGAAACTTCGTTTCGGTCTGGGGTGGATTGCGACCGGAAATGGAGAAAAAAAAGGAGTAACCATTAGTCGAGTGACTTCGTCTACAATGAAGGACTGAGATTTCTACGGTTGTCGGAGTCTTTCTTTACCTAATACCTTGGCCCCAGACGTGAGTCGTACTAGGTTGGGACCTTTAGTTCGACTCGGAAGAGTCCGAGGTACGAACCCTCCTTTTTACTTTTTTCCCGAATTGTGACCCGGAGTTTTCTGTGTCACCAATGGTCTGGGTATCACCTCCGTAAATAAACGGGTGTCTTCCAGAGCGGTCATTATTGTTAACTTCAGCTACCGTAGGAAAGTTAAATGGAAGTACCTAATTAAGTCGTTTATGAATAACCGATACATGGTCGGTAATTTGTTCCGAAACCCCTAATTTTTTTTTTTTTTTTTTCTGTGTTTCCTGTCTCAAGAACGGAAACTATTTCAAAGGTCGACTCGTCCTCTCTGTCTTGGTATTTGTTCATTTATTGTAATGTTACCGTAGAGGTCGAGAGGCGTGGTTTTTAACATTCTACACTACGATCTCTCTATCGAAACCTAATTTCAGAAGGGTGACGTATGAAAACTCATTAGTGCACCTTCCAGTTCTTCAGTGTATATTTGTGGAATGTGACTTGGAAAATAGACTTATTTTCGTCTTTTCTTTTGATTTTAGTAGTTCAGGAGTCATTTTGGACCCTCAACCGGGGTCTTAATAAAACGGAAAAGGGGACCCGGAAATAAATTCGGGTCAACGCCAATGCGACAGACTGGAAGAAAATATCTTCGGAACTTGAAGTGTCACACCTTCCGGGAAGGTGAGGTCATGACTCCCACTCAGTCTGACGACCTCGAATCGTCCCCTGTTAAGGTTGGTTCTCGGAATCCTTTTCTTCCTTGAGCTTCCTTCTGTCGGTGCCTCTCGGGAATCACTGCAGAAAGACGCCCTCAATGTCTGTCCAGATCTCTCCAAAACCAGATCCTTCAAACCCTTTTCACTTTTGGACAACCACCTGTAAATTAGAAAAGACACTGAACAATAGTAGAGAAAAGTCTGTCTTAGGACAAGGAGTTATCCATAACGAAGGGTCACTTTTGTTTGTTTAGTAGACTCTTTTTCAGTCAGGTCCTAGTGGTTCATTTCTTGTCTAAAACAACAATCAGCAAATAAAAAAAGATATTATTTGACATCCAGAAACGACTTTTTGATCTTTGTATATACTAGTACTCAACAACACAAAAAAAAAAAAAAGGTGTGTCGGAATCAGAGAGGTACCATACACCTTAGAAGGGGCTGGTCCCTAGCTTGCACCCAGTGGCGTAATCGTCCGTCTAAGAGATGGTTACTTGGTGACATCCTTGTGGAAAATAAAAAAATCAAATTTGCTCCGCCAAAAGCCACCGTTTCCAATATACTCCAGCTCCACCTTCTTCCGACTGTTTTTTCTACAACTAATCTTTATTTACGACATTAATACAACCGAAATTCACAATAAAGTTTGAAATCCTTCTCTTCTTCTATAACTTTTGAGAGAAAAAGAAAGAAAAAGGTCTTAAACATCTATGGTACAGAGATATATATCAAAGTCCGATCAAAGGAACCTTTCGTATGACGGAGGAAAGGGGGTGAGTCTAGGAACAATCCAAATCGAATTAGTATTGCACTCCCCGGTTTTTTCGAAAATTTCGACTAAAGGTCGTCAAATACTAAGGAACGGTCCTTGATCTCCTGACTAACCGGTACGGGAGACGTCAGAGGACCGACAAACACTCTCATAATTTTACTTTGTTTCATGTGTACAGATATGTCTGTGTGTGTGTACACGCGCGTGTGTGTGTGTGTGTGTGTGTGTCTTTCGAGTGACTTTCTGTCATGGTATCTGTTTATACAAGTGTAATTGAGTTAAAACGATTTTGACCTTCACCAAAATACCTTCCTATTCTTCAGGGTGATCATCTGACAAAGGAGAAGGAGTCTACCTCTACGGACGACTAGAGTCGTGGAGGGTCTCTCCCTTCGGTGTCTGGCGGAAGCCGGTACCACCTCTCTTCTGGACCCAGAAGACAACCAACTCCTGCTCGGTCTCAGACAGGTACCCCGGACCCTTACAATTCTCCTTTAGTGTCCTGAAAACACAAGAAACGAAAAGTTCACTTGTAATTACTTAAGCTGTCGACATAAAATGAGCGGAACTCAGGGAGTTTGTGGGTGAGTGGGGGCTTTAGTCAAGTTCCCCACGTGTTGTTTCATTCATCACTTGATAGACAAGACACATCGGTTCACGGTCCCAACTGGAAGACGTCTCAAGTCCACTAATGAATAAGACTCATTCCGTTTTGAGGTGTCAAGGAGAAGAACGACTAAATATTCAAAAAGAGAATAATTAGTTTTCTCGGATCTTTTGACATACTTAGTGTTTCCATAACTTTTTGTAGTCATATTGTGTACAACTCGGTTTCAACGGTAGATTGAATAAGAGATCATTACAAAGATGTAGTAAATTCTAAAATTTCGTATACAATAGTCGGAAAGTCGTTCAGATTGGACCAAGACGGACACTCTTTCTCTACCAGAGAAATAAGTTTAATTTGTGTTTCCCATATTAAAGGGTAGGAAAATCCTCCTCTCGCCTGAACGTTGTCAGAAACCTCAAGATATGTTCCGTTGATTTCTTTACCACCCTCAGTAAGTAAGTCTTTTATAAGAAACTCATAGCTGTTGTAAAGTCCGTAATGATCAACGATCTCTCTGTTTGTGTCGCAACCGGGAGTATCCCGAAGATGAGATCTGAAGATGTATATAGGCCCTACGAGCGTGTCGTCCTCCTGGTCTACGTTTAATACGTGCAACTTTTCCGTTGGTTCCTTCAGTCCCCAGACCCTTAATTCATTATATTTCTAACCAACTTTCTTTAACCTTTCAAGTCCCTGTCACGTCCATAATAAGACACACCGAGATCTCCCGTATTCGGAGTGGTTCTCCACGACCCAAAGTCAAGTTATGTCTTTCCCATATTACAAATCTTAGTAGAGTCCTACCTTGCGAGACGTAACCTTCCACCGTCCGTGGGATGAGAATACATGACTTCGTAGGTGGTGGAATTTACGGGGACGAGTCTCGACAACACCTCCGTTAAAAACGTTGTCCGTTTCCAAACGTGATCTACTAAGGATTACTCAGAAGATCAAGACCCCAAGACGTAAGACATTTGGATACTGGCCACTCGTGTCTTCGATGGTCGAACCGAATCGTTAAGTACGACGTCGGGCGCATACGACTCCGGTGACTTCGTGTCTTTGAGTGAGAGAGAAACAAGGTCCACTTTATTGTGGTATCTCGTTATCTTTGCCGAGGAAGGTGAGTGGTGTCTGAGTAGAAATTTATAGTAGAGAGATCTCTCTACCAATGACTGGTTGCCATGATACCTTTTCCAGAAGTTTTAATACGTCATTCAACAAGTTTCTATGTGTCAAGTCCCTGGAGGGACCACCAGGTCACCAATTCTGAGACACGAGGCCAAGTTAGGGACGAATCCCTTGATCGAGGGTGTACGGTGTTGATTCAAACGTACTTCTTACGTCTAGAACATACAACGTTGATTCTGGAGTGTGTCGGTTTGTTTGTATTAAAAAAATTCTAAAAAAAAAAATTCTATGTATCAAGTAACTAACGTCTTGACTGTTATTCACGACGACAAACTCAAGTAGAGTAAAAGATACTGTACGTCTAACCTTTACCACTTAAAACTTAGTACCAAACTTCTCATTCTCCTACCCTTATAAACTAACCCGACTAGTGTCCGACTCGGATCATATACCTCACTAAGTCAGGTTGAGACGTACATAAATAAATTAAGGTGTTGTACGGTCGTGGTCTGAAGGTCCGACGGATCGATATTCTAAGTCTGGTCTTTTTAGGATTCGACGAAAGGGAGGTAAACGTTCAGAGGAAGAAAAGGGAAAGAAGGTCGAGTTTGAACCTCCAGGGTACTGATAAATATATTAGTCTGTGACAAAGTCTTTGATTACAGAAACACTCCTTTACGGGACATTTACGAGTTTTGGAGTTTGTTAAAAGTTTAGAGATGAAAGAAAAAACTTTTTACCTTTCTTGTTAATTTCTCTAAACTCCCCCTCTTAGACCGTACGTTGTGGGAGTCGGTTAAAGGTCCCATAAAAGAAACCTCCTACACTAATGTCGACAAGTTTGAATTTTAATAAATGTAACTTGTTTTTGGAACTAAAATTTTACAGTATACTGATACATATTTGACTTCGTACCGTGGCTTAGTTTGGGCCGGAAAAATCACCTGTGTGTAACGGGTACCCGATCGCGAAGACTTCCCTCTAAAAGGTCCGAGATCCAACCACCCTTTACTATTTGCTTCTGACTTCTTTTTCTTAAAACGGATCACTCAGTATGACCCAACGTCGACTTAACCTTTTGTCGTCCATCAGTAGTCTTTCCAAATACACTTTAGATTACTTAGTCTTTCTCTTTCGTTCTCCTTTATCAAAGAAAAGTAAGTCTCGGTCTAAGAGTAGACTACATTCAAGACCTCTTAATCGGTTGTATACCTTTAATAGGGGTACACCAGTATACCCTACCGTCATACTCCTTAGTAATTTCCTTACCCTTATAAATCGAAACACTTTTCTTCTAGACCCACCCTGTCTATCGAGGAAAGTTTATAAATCTTCCAGTCGTACATCTCTTTCCTCGTAACACACAACCAGGATTCCCGTTTTGTACCCTCTTTGACCTCCCTTCCCGACACCAACCGACAAGAAAATAGAGGATAATCCCGTTCGTCTTGTACCGATAAAGGAGTGTCGTTTTATCCGAGGACGATTCCCTGTCTTTCTACAAAGACCTCGTCAGGTACTTCTTGACCTCACCTTTGCTTCCTCCTACTGGGTCTATATCCTGACTATCGTCTCAAAGACGGATGGTCCGTAAACGATAAGTCAACGATTCAGTACAGACTGAGAAACGTCGGGGTACCTGACGTCGTGCAGTCCGACAGACACGAGGTGAGAGAGGGCCTCAAACGAGGTTGAGTACAGGTAACTTAGCCACTACGGTAGGTTGGTGGAGTAGGAGACAGTGGGAGAAGAAGAGGATGGTCCGTATCGAGCTGAGGTTTATAGTTATAGGTGTGCGTCCAGTCCGTTTGTCCGTCGTTCCTCCTTACCCTCCGTGGACCTGAAATGTCTCACGCTTCCCAGATCCAACTTTGGGACCGGGACGGTGAATAAAAGACACATTGGACCCCTCTAGACGTGTCGAAGAGCCTCAACGTCAAAGGATTAGATATTTTGTTTCTAATACAGTGTAATCAGGCCCGAAGGACTTAGACACAAGAGTAGTAATACGAATATTAATCAGTCTCGAAGTTAGGTAAATTAACACATTCAACTGATAAATTGGTCGTTTTACTACGAACTCCATGTAATAAAATAAGTTACACTTCATTTCACGTGAACTTCGACCTTTTTTATTTTGTCCTTACTACAGTGGACATGATTATCTGTCGACAATCCAGGTGACCCTTAAGTGAGAGGGACGAGATCCTTTTGGTCGTACTACAGGGGATTCAGGTCGTCTCACAAACCCAGTTGGTTCCAAGGAACGGATGACGACCTGTTAGTTGGAAACGGAGGGACCTTAAAATTTGGACTCACCCCACTGGGTTTCTAACTCCACTAAGGAAGACTCCTACTGTAGTACTTCCCTGACACAGACAGTCAAGGACTACGGGTCGGAGTGGAAATGAGTCCGGAGTCTCTCCCTCGTCCACACTTCACCCGTGGTACGGGGAGTCCTGTATAAACCTACCTCCCTTCCTTCCACCCGTGTGCGGGACTCACGGACGGGAATCGTCTTCATGACCCACACCCGAGAACCCACGTTTCCTCTCTTCCATACCTACGAGTGTAATGAAGGTAGGTGTCCGGACTACCCCAAGATCCTGAGTCTCCCGAAATAAAGACAGGGTGTCCGGTACTGTGGGCGTCGTCGGTCCGTCGACAAATCATCTTCCTTCCCTCGTTCTGACAAGTCAATCCTCCTGTTTTCTGAGCTCCTGTAGAATACTCTACCTCCTCCGTACACTCTCAGTAGAAGTTCTGTCTGATCCAAATAAGAGATACCAGGGTCCTCGTCTTGGGGTCCCACCTGGAGACGGGCTCGGTGGCGCTGGAGGTGAGGCACACCGTCTCCGGAAAGGTAGTCTCAACAAGGTTCTTCCTTTCTCGAAGTTGGCCTCCGACCCTCGGGTAGAGCACCTCTTCGACCTCTCCGTAAAACCTTTGGGTGACCCACTGCCCGTCCTCTACGTGTCTCTAGGGGAAGAGGGAGTTCTTAGATTCTTTTGTGTTGGACTCAGACTCTCGTACAGCCTCTCCTTTTGCTCAGTTAAGAGAAAAAGAATTTTACCCAAAACACTCCAGAAGTACTTACATAATCCCTACTAGTACTGTCTCTTTGGGGAAATTTGGTTTTCGTACGGGTAACGGTCTTAGTCGACAGTCCTCAGACCTCTGTTAGGGTCTTAGCGTCTTGTCGGCTGTCCGACCTGTCGTACCTCTTGACACAAGTAAGTGGGAAGACTCGAGGGGCGACATGTGTCCACATCCATAACCCTGTCACTGTCCTACAAATACCGGGTCCCTTTCTGACTACATAAACCTCTTTCCGTAAAAATGGTTGGGGTTTGAGTCCTAATTGTGTCTCTTACAGTCTTTATAAGTTTATATTTTCTTCTCTCTCACTAGCTTCCCTAAGGTCGACATTGAATCCCCCAACCGTAAGGGGTCCAGACACAACGTGGACCGACTTTCACAAGGTGCCCCGTCAGGATGTGACACTGGTGGGTGTAGACGAGTAGCAGGGCGTCGGCGCAGTCCCACCCTCCACCCCACCCTCCTCCGTGAGACAAGAACCACCTCTGAAAGTGAAAGTGAGTGGTTATAAACTCAACAACTTTCGTCGAGGACATTTGCGAACCAAAGGGAAGGGACGAGAGAGAAAGAAGAAAAATAAAGGTACCACGAAATAACTAGGAAACAGTGGTGAAGGGGTATCTGACCCCACTCCCGTCAGTACCCTGTCCGTCGCTTTCACTTACTCGTTATAAAGTAACGTATATACATGGTGTTGAAGGAATAGGCAAGTAGACAGTCACCTCTGTGTCTGATCTCTTGTCTGAACGTCTGTGTCACCCCTTCCTCTCCCACCCTCCTAATTCCTTCATCGTACCTTTGTTTATTTGATGGTACACATTTTCCGTTACCGTGGGGTGAGGTCACGAGAACGGACCTCTTAGGGTACCTGCCTCCTCGGACCATCCGACGTCAGATACCCCAGTGCTTCTCAGCCTGTGCTGACTCGCTGAAGTAAAATTGAAAAGTGAAAGTACGAAACCTCTTCCTTTACCGTTGGGTGAGGTTACAAGAACGGACCTCTTAGGGTCCCTGCCCCCTCGGACCACCCGACGCCAGATACCCCAGTGTGTCTCAGCCTGTGCTGACTTCGCTGAATCGTCGCCGTCGTCGTCGTCGTCCTTAAACGACATACTACATCCCTCGAGTTTGGACCACGAGACACTGTTGGATCTCCCCACCCCACCCTATCCTCTACCCTCCCTCCAAGTTCTCCCTCCCCTGTCAACATATGGCTACCGACTAAGTACAACTACATACCACCTTCGGCTGTGTTATGACATTTCGTTAATAGGAGTTTAATTTTTATTTATTTATAAAATTTTCACTCATTCCCCTCCCTCTTCTTCACCTTTGTTAAAGACGGAGGGGAGAAGTCAGATACGGTGATTTAGGATGACAGGTCCACTACAATTCGGAGTATTGTGGTGTACTTCGGTCTCTACACGGGAGCACTACACTCATAACGTTCGACGGAGGTCTAGGTCACTCAAAGACGAACTAACACAGTTTGTACATGTGTGTGTGTGTGTGTGTGTGTGTGTGTGTGTGAAAAATCAGTCCAAATTCTCTTTCTTACTGAGGTAAGAGTAAACTTGGTTTATGACCTCCTGTATAAAGACTAAACTTTTAATGACGAATTAAAACATACGAAAAACTAATCTTTTTGTGGTTCAGACCTCCCGAATATACGGTCTCTTCCCGTACTCTTCCTTCTTCCACTTTGGTCCTCCTTGGGAACTGTCTGTTAAAGTTACCTCGAAACATAAAAGTTTCGTCAAAATTTAGTACTTCGCCGGGTGGGTCACTAGGGCCCTTTCATCCAGTCGTGTTATAAAAGTGTCCACTCCTTTGACTCTATGTCACAAGCCCCCAAGTGGGGTGTGCATACTGAGCCCATCCTTGTGTTTAAAGGCCCAAAGGTAGGCCTGTGTGAGTTCACCCGATGGAAGAAGGGTCTTTCTTTTATGTTCGTCAATCGTCGAATATAAAATTTAAAATTTACGATTGATCCGATTGTGAACCAACGACCTCTGGTTCTTCAGAATGCTTCCTTGTAACTTACCATCTAGAAAAGGTTGGATCAGTTGTCAAGTCTGTGAGACAAGACCCGTATACCATCGGTCTCGGTGACGACGTCTTAGTCTAACCCTTCGGACCCAAGCTTCTCACGCACCGGACTGAAACGTTCTTAGTGAATTTTAGACTCGGAACGAAAAAGTAGGAGTTTTACTTCTGTTACAAAAACCTTTCAAAACGTACACTTTTACGTCTTTCTGTCTTTTATCAATTTAGTAAGTATGAAACACGAAAGACTTTCACTTTTACAATCAACGAGTCAGTATAGGTTGAGAAACCCTGGGGCACCTGACATCGGACGGTCCAGGGAGACAGGTGCCTAAGAGATCTTAGGACCTCACCCAACGGTACGGGAAGAGGTCCCCTAGAAGGACTGGGTCCCTGACTTGGGTCAGAGGATGTGACCGTACACCTAAGGAAGGATAGACTCGGTACTTCCTTCGGGACACGAAAGACTTCTACCTCCCCGTCACAAAGGAAGAGGAGGGGAAGACACAGTAGGGTCTCGAGCTCCGTCTCAAAGATCCGGGTACGGTTCTGTGTTATATATAAATGGATTTACATACATTTTCAGTGTGTATAGTTAAGAATTACTTTTACCTTAGTGCGACATGTACAACGAGACATTAAATAGGAAAATAGGTATCACACCGGAGTAGGGTGAAGTATGACTAGCGCGGAATTACCAACGTTTGACGAGGTAACGGACCTACAAGGTGTTAAACAAATCGCTAAGGAAAAGGATATCAGAAAACATTTTAGGTTCCCTTTATTATGTACTCTTCACGAAATATTCCGAACCAAATTTATATCACCTAAGAAAAGTAATAACTGGTTTATATTTGCTGGATTGATATAACCAAAATTGACGATTCGAGAGTTACATAAATTGTGAGTCATCTATGTGTCTTTTTTATACGGAGAATGTTCCGTCAGTGGTAGTAGTAAACTTTTGACTAAATAACGTACCCAAATCTTCTTTGACAACTATCGACTTACATGTTCCGTTGTATATTACCCAAGAGAGTTTCCCCTTTTAAGTAAAAATAGGTTACTCATTGGAGATGAATAAGTCGACTATTAAATATAAGATTTCATCTAATAAATTTAGGGTATGGAATAAGCATATTCATTTAGTCGTACCTTCCAATTTTTGATATTTCAGTTCACACACTTTATTTCCACATAACTACACGAGACTATGTGTCTTATTTCTACTCGAAAACAAAGAAACAAAACACATACACAGACAAGACAAACAGAATTTAACAGGGACTTGATCGTCACCTCATTATCGTCCAGAAAAAACAGTTTTCTGTCTTATCCTTAAAAATGATTCTTTCGTCTTCGACTTATAAGATAGAGACTATACGATAGGTGTTTAACTTTTATTTTACCTCGTTATTATAAGAATTTTCGTTCGGACGAAAATCCTCCTTGTACACCCAGAACCGAAATTAAAAGGTTCAAGGAATATACACAATTAATTACAACTAATTGACCTACTAAGAGGTGAAGTAAAACAGACAAGTTGTGTTCTCTACCATGTTTTGTCTTAGACGGAATGAAGGTACAGAATCCGTGAGGAGACCACCAAGTCTGCCATTTCTTTGGACGGACATTACACCCTCTGGGCCCAAACTAGGGACCCAGCCCTCCTAGGGGACCTCTTCCCTCACCGTGGGGTGAGGTCTTAAGAACGGACCTCTTAGGGGCACCTCTCTCCTCGAACCACCCGATGTCAGGTACCCTAACGTTTCTTAACCTGTACTGACTATCTGATTGTGTGAAAGTACAGACTCCCATTCGTCACTGTAAATTACCCTGGAAGAGGTTTTCTGTCTGAACCCTATATCCCAAACATTAGGAGGGGTTTTGGTTACGTTAGTAAAAAGAACAGGTTCCCGACTTTCTGTCTCCAAGTTCCCGTTCATCGGAAACGATGAACGGTGAGGTCATTTTCAAGTTTCGGTGTCCGACGGGGAATCTAGAGACTCCGGTGTGGGGGTTCATGAACCTTCCCCACAACGATTGTGACGTCGACTCGGAACTGGGACTGGTCGACCGGTCACCCACACTCTGTCGGTAGTCGAGTCCCACTGATTGAAGAGTTGGAAATAAGGAGGTACAGAAGTACCCTCTATGACAAGTGTTCATGTCGGGTACCAGTGTCTCTGTGTGTCTGATACCCTTTACCGTGGAAACGAAACAGTGGGCCCGTTCTTTCGTGTAGTTTTACGTTAACTCTCTTGCACTGTAATTGGACCTTTATTAGGAATTAGGAAGACTACGTTTTGAGACTGTGAAACAAGTATTCACTAACATTGGGTGGTCACATCCGGTCACCCTGTAGAGTCCTGGTAACCTGTTCCAGTTGCATGTGCCCAGAGAAAGTGCAGACTTGAGAGACTGAGACACTTTCTTTGTTTCTAGGGTCAGTGTCGACCCGTCGCTAAGGAGTGCCCGAAAACTGGCCGGTCTCACTAAAACATGTCTTTGTGGGTCTTTCGACCGTCCCCTGGTCAGAAAGAGTGTACATTCTCTATTGTAAAGGATTGTGCACCGGACCTCTCTTAAGAGGAGACGAGGAAGTGGGTGAAGTGTTTACGACTCTCTGAAGACGGAGGTCGACGCACACTTACTCCGTCAGTGTCTACTGTCCGCCTTTACGTCAAGGTGTAGTGCATCTTTACGTAGACTCCCTTCCAGGGGTCTCCTACTCTGGGTTCCTTCGGTTGTTCTGGTTTATAGTGTGTAAATCGATAGTTTACAATGAATCTATAGACTATAGAGGACTATAGAGGGGGGTGGGGTAGAGAAAAAAAGTCTAGATTCAGTGACTAATTTCCAACAAATGTCTAACGGAGAAGATAAATTTAAGTAGGTCTCTTCCACCATACCGTGTACCTCGAGACGAGTCCCAATACACCGTCGGACCTACCCTCCCCCAAACCCCCTTCTTGCCCATGTACATAGACTATATGTACATACCGACTCAGGGAGGACGAAGTGACACTTTGATAGTTGTGTACCAAATACATAGACGATATGAGATTAGGTCCCCGGAGGGACCACCGAGTGTATCACTTCTTAGACGGACGTTATGTCTTCTGTGTCCAAGTTAAGGACCCAAACCTTCTAGGGGACCTCTTTTACCGTTGGGTGAGGTCATAATAACGAACCTTTTAAGGTACCTGTCTCCTCGGAGTGCCCGATGTCAGGTACCCCAGCGTTCCTCAGTTTGTACTGGTTTCACTGTTGTGGAGTGAAAGAAAACGGGGTCATGTTTTATTTTTCAAATATATATATATGTGTGTGTGTGCAATTTTTTTTTTCACGAAGACTTCACACAGAGACTTTCAAGCGTCAGACGAGAGTGGAACCCCCTTCTCTTCTCCCCGGAGAAACGTGTCTTGAGGGGGGAATGGACACCCGCACGTACGAGTCAGTGAAGTCAGTACAGACTGAGAAACACTGGGGTACCTGACATCGGATGGTCCAAGGAGACAGGTACCTAAGAGGTCCGTTCTTATGACCTTCACCCAACGGCACGGGAGGACGTCTCCTAGAAAGACTGGGTCCCTAGTTTGAGCCCAGAGGACGTAACGTCCGTTTAAGAACTGGTGGCTCGGTGTCCCCTTCGGGGTCCGAGGGCAGTGGGTTGGAGCTTAGACAGAAAAGTCCTAACCACTCGCAAAGGTACAGAGGACGACCTACGACTGGGGTGCACGTGAGTTCACAAGGATCCGTCTTCCCTGTACAGTGATTTGCGACGACGGGTGACTCGAAAACTAAACGAGCCTATCCTCGGGACGTGTTACCGGACGACTCGATTAGAGGTGTCGTCTCTTTTGCCTCCTTCAATGGAAGTGGAATCAATGAGAGTAAAGTCTTCCGCGGGAGATAAGTCGGAACACAAACACTTTGCACTTTCATGTGCGACATTTTTACCAGACGTGTATTTACTTTATTACGTTTCGTTAATAAAACGAACAATTTTTCCGTTGTTATCCTAATACTGTACTTTTCACGATTATCACTTATTTTATACAAAACTGAACAAGTTTTACTGAACGGGGAAAGAGTTTACGTGACACACGTTGATTTTGTGCCCTTCTACGGTGTAACTTCCTCGTATATTCTCCGTCTTTCACTTTGTGCTAACTCTGTTTTCGGTTTTGGGGGTTTTCAGTTCAAATGACACAATAGATACGACTGACTGACAGTTATGACAAGTTTAATCGTCCAATTAACGGTCTAGAGGTCAAATGAAGTCCGACACTTCTACCTCAAACACACAGTTTTAGTCTACGAGGTATTTACCGAGAAAACTATCATAGAAGTTGAAGTAGAGGAAAGGATTCATCCCGATAATTTCATCGAAGATGTCCCTGTCGTTAGAAACGTTGATTTCCTTTTATCGAATTTCCTTTTATCGAATTTACGAATTACCCAGGTTAAGAGACCTCTTCGGGGTCCCGCTCCTACGACCCACACTCATACATCGTTCGTCAGGGATGTCCTTGGACCCCAGCCCATCTCGTCCCCCAGTCGTTCATCTGACTCGCAGAGACGAGGGTAGAAGTCCCACGAGACCTTCGTATTACCTCTGGTACTTATTAGTTGGAGTCAGGATTTCTCGAGAGTCGGACCGTCCGGTTGAGTTCTAGAAGGAGAAGAGTATAGAGGTAAGACAAGTTAGAGGTTGGGCCGAGGGACGGTGTGTGAGGGGTAGAGCCGGGGACAGAAAGGTAGGGTGAGGGTCTCTTTGTAGTTTCCTTAGTGGGTCCTCCGGAAGGAGAGGAGGGAGGTGCGAATGTATGGTGACGGGTAGGTGTGTGTAAGAGAGAAGGAAGGTGACAGACCCCAGGTGGGGACATGGACCGGAAGCCTAGGGTAGGGAAGTACTAGGAGTCGCCGAAGTCTGGTGAGAGGTCATGTTGAAGGGAAGAGAGGAAATATAAGTTGACCGGAGAAAATTGACCTCTCAAAGGTGACTGTAATTTGTAACGTTTACAGTAGACTGGTGTCACCCGAACGACCCAATTTATGTCCCCCTTTTTTACCCGGAGGGTCCGCCACGACCACCACTTCTTGGACGGACGGTTACGTTCTCTGTATTCTCTGTACCCAAGTCAGGGACTCAGCCCTTCTAGGGGACCTCCTCCTTTACCGTTGGGTGGGGCCATAAGAACGGACCTCTTAGGGGACCTGTCTCCTCGGACAGCCCGATGTCAGGTACCCCAGCGATTCTCAGTCTGTGTTGACTTCGTTGAATCGTACTTGTTGTTTATTAGAAAATCATATTCATACGGGGGTCATAACGCGACCTATATGAACATGACCTTCCATAAACAACGAAGAGACGCCAAGTCTAAACTGACCCGTAGGAAGTAGAAGGACACACACACACACACACACACTATAGATCGTCGGTATATGGTCTCTCCAGAAAGAACTGGTAAGTAACATATTTTATTATGAGGGGGATACCTATCAAAGATAGTGGAAAGAAGTGAAAAAAACAGAAGTATGTGATAGTAGTCACCTACACAATACGTAAATACACAAATCACTAACAGAGACAGGGAAGAGTGATCTTCCACTTAAGGTGACCTTGTTCCAAAGAATTCAGAAACGATGCAACGGATTTAGCCCGACTCATGTTCCATTAACAGACTATCTAGACACAACTTGTTTATATACGAACTCAGAGAGAGAAAAATTTTGTTACAGTGTGTTGGCGTATCAGGAGGATCTAGATGAGGAGGCAGAGGGGGTGGGCGAAGTCTTTGGCTAAAACATTGTCTAGAATTGTGCGTAACGGGGACACTCACGTAGGATCAAGGCGAAGAAGGGTGAGGTCGGACCGAGGCGAGAATGATAAGGTAGTTTCGTCGAGTTTCCAGTACCCAATTAAAGTGCAACAAGTTAGTGTACCGATAAAAAATGGGGGTCGATTAGAGAGGCGTTTTCCACTACGACAACTAGTGAGGGACGAAGTGCTTTATTCGGGGAGTAAAGTGACCGTGACGTAGGAGACCCGAAAGGAAGGTGGAGGTATTAGTGAAGGTAACGGTCAAAAGGGAAGAGTTGGACCGATAATTTCAAACTGAAATCAGGATCCGGGAGAAAGGTCAAGTGCAAGAGAGGAGGTCCATTTGAGAGACATAGAAGTTGGTGGTAAATAAACGACTACTGAGGGTTTCGACCCGAAGGGACTATCGAATCGACCATTTCTTAGGTGGACGTTACGTCCTCTGGGTCCAAACTAAGGACTCAACCCTTCTAGGAGACCTCTTCCCTATCCGATGTGTGAAGTCATAAGAACCGGAAGGGAACACCGAGTCGACCACTTCTTAGACGGCCGTTACGTCCTCTGGAGCCAAACTAGGGACGCAACCCTTCTAGGGGACCTCTTCCTTTTCTGATGAGTGAGGACATAGGACCGGTCCTCTTAAGGTACCTGACATATCAGGTACCCCAGAGTTTCTCAACCTATACTGATTTTAGACATGTAGGTCGGACTTTGACGGGAGAATCCAGGTCTGGATATACGGATAAACCATACATGTGACTTACAGAGTTTCAATAGAGTCCGAGTTAATAAATTCTGATTAAATTACATAGAAGACGAATGGATCCCGAAGGGTCGACCGTAATTTAAATCCCGACTTTCCAGGAAGTGTGTGTAAACCAGATTAAGAAAGGAAGGTTTCTTCCTGTCCTTTATTTCAAGGTCTCTCCTTGTACCTTACTGATCTCGGTGTGTCGAGAAATTGTCGTCCCGATCTTCCATTTACGGATTTAGATTTTAGTATGGAGAACTGGGTTGACTTCTCATTTATTGATTACTCTTTATTTCACTGAACTCTTAATTACATGGAGATTTCTGTGCCTCCTCCCTAGTCTTACTCCGACTCCGTCTACTTTCCTCACCTTGGTTGGGTCGCTAGTTGGTCGTTTGTAAGGGTGTTTTCTTGATCACTCGGAAGTCTGTGAATCTTCGTCCTTGAAACAGTTCCTCGAAAAGTTGATCTAACTTTATTGAAGACCTTTTTATCAGTCACGGACACTTAACCTGGAGCCACCCCCACCACTTGGTTGACGAGTCTTCCATTCCTTTGTTCACCCAGGACTGGTTTGAATGGTTCACCCTCAAGGTGGAAGTTAACTCAGTCGGTATATTCGGGTGACAACATGCACCCATTCAGCGAGTCAGCACAGACTGAGACGCTGGGGTTCCTTACATCGGGTGGTCCGAGCAGACAGGTACCCCTAAGAGGTTCGTTCTTCCGACCTCACCTAACGGTACGGGAGGAGGTCCCCTAGGAGGGTTGGGTCCCTAGCTTGGACTTAGAGGACTTAACGTCCACCTAAGAAATGGTAGACTCGGTGCCCCCTTCGGGTTCGGTTGACAATGGTGGACTCTAAGAGTGTTTCTTAGGAAGACCGAAGATACTCAGACTTCTTTATATTTTAAAAGTTGAACTACAGGTGACTTTCAATGTTTCAATCCCGGGGTCTAAGTTCCGTGGTGACGAAGGACTGTTAATCCATTTCGATTGTAGTCTTTCTAGGGCCAGGTAACGGAAAGTTTCCTTTAGGGTTTGATGACTCGTGTTAAGTATGAGTCTTTAATTTGAATTGTAAGTTACCGGTTCCCTTCGAAAGACCTCCTGTGACGATGATTCTAGTTCTCTCCGACTCATTTATGGGACACACACGAATAGTGGTGTCCGTAACTTCACATTTACTCACACTTACAACGGAAAACCACAGGTTTCTGGACTGTTCTAAGAAAAGGTTTACCCTAACTTTAATAATCATTTAGACAACCGACTCTCTGTGAGAAATAGTCGACATTCATAAAAATTAACCAAAGGTCCCTTGTGGACACAATCCCAATATTCGTAGTTTCCACTATTTGTTGAATTAATAGGAGAATCTTGGTAATCCTTTTTCATAGAGACAACCACTCGAAGGAAAGTACGGAGGAAAACTTTATGGTAGGACGATGATAACACCCCGATAAACATCAAACAAAGAGTCTTGAAACTAGGAAGGAAGTATTTTTCTTTTCCGTCAATCTTCAGCTAATTACTTCAATTATTGTAAATATGACCAGTCTATATAGAATTCAATGGTGACTTCTCGAAGAAGAACCTCTTCAATTTCTCTTAGTCTTCTGAAACACTCCTCCCTACTCCGTACTTTCGGATCCTCCTCGACCTTTCCGGACCTCTACCCTGGGTAAGAAATAGTACTACCAAAGGTACTTTTTCCCTCAACCGTTGACCCTCCAAAAGTTTTCCTCCCTTCCTTTCTCAAAGTGTAAAACATGTAAAGGTTAGTGATAAAACCCCAGAAGGGACCACCGAGTCTGACATTTCTTAGACGGATGTTACGTTCTTTGGTGCCACGTTAAGGACGTAGTCCTTCTAGGGGATCTCCTCCTTTACCGTTGGATGAGGTCATAAGAACAGACCTCTTAGGGTACCTGTGTCCTCGGACCACCCGATGTCACGTACCCCAACGTTTCTCAACTTGTGGTGACTCACAGATTGTGACAGTGACTAGTGACGGAAATTTAAAATAAGTACCTCTTTTTCGTGCGGTCCGGAGGGACAGGTAGTGGTTGAGGGCCTCAAATGAGTTTGAGTACAGGTAACTCAACCACTACGGTAGGTCGGTAGAGTAGGAGACAGTAGGGGAAGAGGAGGACGGGTGTTAGGGAGGGTCGTAGTCCCAGAAAAGGTTACTCAGTTGAAAACGGTACTTCACCGGTTTCATGACCTCAAAGTCGAAATCGTAGTCAGGAAGGTTATTTGTGGATCCTGACTAGAGGAAATCCTACCTGACCAACCTAGAGGAACGTCAGGTTCCCTAAGAGTTCTCAGAAGAGGGTGTGGTGTCAAGTTTTCGTAGTTAAGAAGTCGCGAGTCGGAAGAAGTGTCAGGTTGAGAGTGTAGGTATGTACTGGTGACCTTTTGGGTATCGGAACCGATCTACCTGGAAACAATCGTTTCATTACAGAGACGAAAAATTATACGATAGATCCAACCAGTATTGAAAGGAAGGTTCCTCATTCGTAGAAAATTAAAGAACCGACGTCAGTAGTAGACATCACTAAAACCTCGGAGGGTTTTATTTCAGACTGTGACAAAGGTCATAAAGGCGTAGATAAATGGTACTTCACTTCCCTGGTCTATGGCACTAGAATCAAAAGACTTACAACCCGAAATTCGGTTGAAAAAGTGAGAGGAGAAAGTGAAAGTAGTTATCCGAAAAATCAAGGAGGAGTAAAAGACGGTATTCCCACCACAGTAGACGTATAGACTCCAATAACTATAAAGAGGTCCGTTAGAACTAAGGCCGAACACAAAGAAGGTCGGGTCACAAAAAGTACTGCATGAGACGTATATTCAATTTATTCGTCCCACTGTTATATGTCGGAACTACATGAGGAAAAGGATAAACCTTGATCAGACAACAAGGTACAGGTCAAAATTGACAACGAAGGACTGGACGTATATCCAAAGAGTTCTCCGTCCAGTCCACCAGACCATAAGGGTAGAGAAAGTCTTCAAAGGTGTCAACTAACACTAGGTGTGTCAGTTTCTAAAACCGTATCAGTTATTTCGTCTTTATCTACAAAAAGACCTTAAGAGAACGAAAAAGGTACTAGGTCGTCTACAACCGTTAAACTAGAGACCAAGGAGACGGAAAAGATTTTGGTCGAACTTGTAGACCTTCATGCGCCAAGTACATAACGACTTCGGACCGAACCTCTTAAAACTCGTAATGAAATGATCTAACACTTTACTCCCGTTAATACACCATCAAACTCGTAAGAAACCGTAACGGAAAGAAACCCTAACCTTACTTTTGACTGGAAAAGGTCAGGACACCGGTGACGACTCAAAGGTTTAAACGACCGTATAACTCACGTCGTGAGAGTGTCGTAGTAGAAAATCCTAAACTTTATCGAATTGATCCTAAGGTAGTGGAGGTGATCGAAACAAGTATCACTACGAAAGATTCCGGGTGAACTGAAGTGTAAGGTCCTACAGACCAAAATAAAGATCTATAAATTAAGAAAAACAAGGTTACGACTTACCCTAACTAAGGAATTAAAGAGAAAAACTAGAAAGTAACAAAGATATATCTTTACATTCACTAAAGACACATAACTAAAACATAGGACGTTGAAACGATTTAAGTGACACATCGAGATCATTAAAAGACTATGATAGAAATCCCAAAAGATACATGTCATAGTACAGTAGACGTTTGTCACTCTCGAAATGAAGAAAAAAAGACTAGACCTAAGGAAATAAAAAGAAGAGACTAACGACATCGATCTTGAAAGTTTTGACTCAACTTATTATCACCACTCTCACCTGTGGGAACAGAACAAGGACTAGAGTCCCCCTTACGTAAGTCAAAAAGTGGTGACTCTTACTACAAACGGTATCGGAACGGTAGATACCGGAAATGGTACAACTCCATCCAAGTAAGATACGGGTAAAAAATTTCTCAACATTAGTATTTACCCACGACTTAAAACAGTTTCCGAAAAAGACGTAGATGACTATACTAGTATACCAAAAATAGAAAGTTAAACAATTGTACCACATAGTGTAACTAACTAACTAAACGTATATAACTTCTTAGGAACGTAAGGACCTTATTTGGGTTGAACTAGTACCACATACTCGAAAAACTACACAGCGATTTAAGACAAACGATTTTAAAACAACTCCTAAAAACGTGGATACAAGTAGTCACTAAAACCGGACATTAAAAGAGAAAAACACAACAGAAACAGACCAAAACCATAGTCCTACTAACACCGGAGTATCTTACTCAAACCTTTACAAAGAAGGAGACGTTAAAAAACTTTCTCAAAATCTTCCTATCCGTAATCGAGAAGAAATTTATAAACTATTTTAACAGGACACTTCGTTAGATTAAGGCCCGAAGACAAAACCCCCTCTAAAAACTAGTGTCGAAGGTAAAGTCACGAAAATTAACCCAACAAGTATTAAAGATGAAGAAGGACCAAGTCAGAACCTTCTAACTTGAAAAGATTCTTAGACAATAAGAAGGTCTAATAGGTAAAATAACGGTATATCAAGTATGATTAGAGAATATTAGGAAACATAAAGAAGTAACAGATAACATTGGAGCGGAAAAAATAAAGATTAAAACAACTAAAATAAGAAAAGAGACAAAAAGAACTACTCAGACCGATTTCCGAACAGTTAAAACAAACAGAAGAGTTTCTTGGTCGAAAATCGAAATAATTAGAAATGATAACAAAGAAATTAAAGAAAAAGAAAATAAAGACGAGTCTAGAAATACTAAAGAAAGGAAGATGATTAAAAAAAATTAGAAGAAAAAGGTCAACAAAATCCACTTTAAATCCGATAGATAAACTACAAAAAGGACAAAGAACTCCATCCTAACATAACGATATTTGAGGCAAAATCCTGACGAAAACGACGTAGTGTATCCAAAACTCAACAGTACAAAAGTAACAGTGAACAAAGATCTTAAAAAAACTATAGGGAAAACTAAAGAAGTCATTGGACAGCTAATAAATCTTTGTGCAACAAATTAGAGGTACACAAAGACAAAGGATGTCAAAAAAAAAAAAAAAAAACCATTAACTACAGATCAGAGTATCGTAACACCAGCCTCTTCTACGAACTATACTACAGTTAGAAGAATTTAAATGACTCCAAACTAATCACTGGATTCTACACCAGATAGGACCTCTTACAAGGTACACGTAAACTCTTCCACATAAGACGTAAACCTACCTTACAGGACTTCTATAGTTACTCTAGGTAGAGTAGACATAGTAAATTCTGAACACAAAGGAATAATTAAACGACAAAACTACTAGACAAGTAACCACACTCACCCCACAATTTTAGAGTATGATAATAACACAATGACGTTTAAAGAGAAAAATACAAACAGTCACAAACAAAATACATAGCTCCACGAGGATACAACCCACGTATCTATAAGTGTTAACGAAACAGAAGGAGAACCTAACTGGGGAACCAGTAATACATCACAGGAAGGAATAGAGAATATTAGAATAAAATTCCAGACAAAACAGACTATACTCCTAACGATGAGGTCGAAGGAAAACGAAGGGTAAACGTACCTTATATAAAAAGGTAGGACAGTGAAAGCCAGATATGTACAGAAATCCAGACTTCACCCAAAGAACATCTGTCGTATACATACCCAGAACGAAAACACAGGTAAGTCGGTCAGACGTAGAAAACCAACCTCGTAAATTAGGTAAATGTAAATTTTATTAAAAAAAAAAAAACCAAATAGTCACAATAAATACCATCCCTTTTAATTACGACTTACAGAGTTTTGACCTTTTACGGGGTTATAAAATTGATGTATAACTGTATAATACGTCGAAATAAAAAAAAAAATCTCAACACGCCACAAAATAAAATAAAATAAAATTTAAAAAATAAAAAAAATAAAAATTTTAAAATTTTAGAAATTAAGAATGTACGCAAGGGTTTGTACTTGGGGGGAGGGTGGAGGGAGGGGTGTTGTAGAGAGACCCAGTAGGGGTACGTGGTCGGGGTTCGTACGACGTGGGATGCAGTCTGTACCTGAACGCTAAGTTGAGGATGTACTGTCATATGTACAATCTTAAGGGTAAGAGGGTTTAGTAGGGTGGGAGAGGGGGAGGGAGACTCAGGTTTTCAGGCAATATGTGTAGACACAGAAAAAAGGACAGAACGTATGTCCCAGCAGTAACGGTAGAAGGATTTAAGGTATATATACACAATCATATGACATAACCACAAAAAGAAAGACCGAATGAAGTGAGACATATTAACCGAGGTCAAAGTAGGTAGAGTAGTCTTGACTAAGTTTACTTAAGAAAAATTGCCGACTCATTATGAGGTAACACATATACATGGTGTCGAAAGAATAGGTAAGTAGACGACTACCTGTAGATCCAACAAAGGTACAGGACCGATAATATTTGTCACGACGCTACTTGTAACCCCATGTACACAGAGAAAGTTAAGACCAAAGGAGCCACACATACGGGTCGTCACCCTAACGACCCAGTATTCCATCAAGATAAACGTTAAAAAATTCCTTAGAGGTGTGACAAGAGGTATCACCGACATGATCAAACGTAAGGGTGGTTGTCACATCCTCCCAAGGGAAAAGAGGTGTGGGAGAGGTCGTAAGTAACGAACGTCTAAAAACCTACCGTCGGTAAGACTGACCACACTTCACCATGGAGTAACACCAAATTTTATTAATAACTATATGTACAAGTATAACGGTAAATGAATTAACAAACCCCAACTAAAACATCGAGAAAAAAGAAGAGAACATAAAGAACTGATATATTCAGGGAAATTGTAAACAGAGTAAACCACCATGACTTAAGAGAATTGAAAACAACAGACTTTTCTAAAAAAAGAGGGAGTCAAAACTTACTTTAGGAACGGTCCATGTCATTAGAACCAAAATCCAAAGAGGGAAAGTCATGAAAATTATATAGACCGGTAAGGGAAGACCAGACGTCTCAAAGACGACTTTCTAGTCGCAATTCAGATACCCCAAAGGGAACCCCAAAGGGAAGATACATTGAACAACAAAGAGGGAACGACGTAAATTATAAGAAAGAAACACAAATCAAAAACAATCAAACTATTCATTCACAGAACCGTACAAAGAGGAACCCAAATAGGACACACCCTTAGAAACACGGAGAACCTGAACTAGTTGATAAAGGAAAAGGTACAACCCCTTTAAAAGTTGATATTGGAGAAGTTTTAAAAAGAGTGTGGGAAAGAAAATGAGAACAAGAAGACCCTGGGGATATTAAGCTTACAACCACACAAACTATAACAGGGTCTTCAGAGACTCTGATAGGAGTCAACAAAAGTAAGAAAAATAAAATAAGACGAGAAGTCTTCAATAAAGGTGGTTAAATATAAGGTCGAGTGATCTTAAGAAGACGAAGTCTATAAGACGACAACTAAGGAAGATCTCATAAAAGTAAAAGTCATTAACACAACAAACAGAGACATACAAATAAGAAATTAAGAAGATCCAGAAACAATTAACTTAGAACGTAAAAGAGGTAAAACAAAAGTTCCAAAACTAGTAAAAATGATAGTAATAAGACTTAAGAAAAAGTCTATCAAACGGACTTACACAAAGATCAAACGAGGAAGTAAACACATCATAAAGAGACAGAAAAGTAATAAAAAAAAATTCAATAACACAAACTCCAAAGGAAAAGGTCCGAAGTTCCAACTTAATAAAGAAGGAAAACCAAAGACGGGAGGATTCTAACCAGGTCACCAAACATATTCGAAGTATATCCCACTCTAGACACGACTCGAAATTAAACAAACAAATTAAACAAACAAAAAGGAGACTACCTGTTCCGACTCACTCCACCATTAGGACAGACGACTACTAAACCAAACGTAAAAACAAAACGAACAACAAATCTACTCCGTAGGACGTGTCCCAAGATGAGCACCAACCCACTACGACCCAGAACATAAGTTCACTAAAGGAAACACACTCAAGAGTGATAAACTATGAGGGATCCCAATCAAGAGACCATCAGATCCCAGAACCTTAGTCACGAGAGAAAGATTTCCGAGTCTCGAACTAGAAACCAGTCCTTGCTTCTAAGGTGTTCGCCAAAAAATACCGTAATTCACTCTCATTTTGTTTATAGGGTTTTACTCTTTGGTTCCTTCTCGGGGTCTGTTTACCGTGAATATTTTAGATCGTTTATTATTAATTTTATTACCTTATACGTGTATATGTATATGTGGGTACTCGTTTCAGTTTTGTCAGGTTGTTTTTATTTATGTCATCTATCTGGACCGTTTGTTTCCTTTATTTTTTAATATAAATGATCAATTCTTGTTTTGATTGATTTCGTGTTTGATCTTTTGTACGATTTCGTTCCAAGGTTCACCCCTTATTTTGTTACTTTTGTTTTGATTGTTTAGACAACTCTCCTTTCCTTTCTTTCTTTTCTTTCTTATCTATACGTTTCAATCTATCTCCATCTACTTCTAAATATATGTAATTTCCAATTGACGTTCTCCTTTTCTTGTCATCCTTTCCTTTTGTTTCCTTATTTACATCTTTTTTATATTATCCGAATTTTTATAATTTTAATATTTTTTCTTTTCCTTCTTCTTTCTATTTTCGTTTTTTTAATTTTTCTTTTCTTTTGAGGTGTCTTGACGTTTCGGGTTGTATCTCCGTCACCAAATGTTGTTGTTATGTTTCACACTGACTTATATGTGTGTATGTATGGGTATTCGTTTTAGTTTTGTCGGGTTGTTTTTATTTCGTGTTATATAACTGGACCGTTTGTTTCCTTTTGAATTTAATATAGATGGTCTTGTTTTGATTGATTTTGTGTTCGACCTTTTGTTTTGATTTCGTTCCACGGTTAACTTCTGATTTCGTTACTTGTATTTTGATTGTTTATAAAACTCTCCTTTCCTTTCTTTCTTCTCTATACGTTTCAATTTATCTTCATCTATTTCTTCTAAATATATGTAATTTCTAATTGACGTTCCCCTTTCTTTGTCATCCTTTTCGTTTGTTTCCTTATTTATATCTTTTTTTATTATACAAATTTTTTAATTTTAGTTTTCTTTTCTTTTTTTTCCTTTTAATGTGTCTTGACATTTTCGGGTTGTATCTCCGTCTCCAAATATCTTTGTTATTTTTTACACTGATTCTTTTCTTTCACCTTTTTTTTCGAGTTTTCGAATTAATCTAAAGTATCACCGGGATTTTAACTGTTAATGTTGTCCCCCGTCCCTCTCCTCCCTTTTTCTTTTTCTTTAGGTTTCTTAGATGTCTTGTTCAGTTTTGTAGTAGTATTATTTACAAAAAGAACTCAGTGACGACAGTCTCAGGAAAACGAGTGACCCTCAGTGTCAGGTGGAGTGGAGGAATCCTACGGGTTGTGACACGACCAGAGACCCGGACGACACCCCCGACGAGTCTAAGATTAGACGAGGATGAGGACACACAAGAACGGAGGTCCCAGGTGTCGATAGTCTCGATCACGTAAAAGAAGACGCCCTCGAGAGTTACTGGAAAATATATAAGGTATCTGTGTCTTAGTCGAATCAACTAGCACACCTAAATTAGACGTCGAACATGTCGATCACCCTTCCAAAACCCAGAAGGAATCGGTGTGACGGGGACCCAAAGTTCACACCAAAATAAAGGTGGAGACGTACACCCAGTAGGTGACCTCAAACGAGGACTCCGACGGGACCTCCTGAACCCAAACGGGGTCACTTCCGGTCGACACCTCCACTACGTCGACGAACCCAGTGTCCCCAAGACCGTCGTGGTCCATGAGTCCCCTCAACCACCGAGCCCGTCGTCCTTTATATCACAAGATCTTCCTATACCGTTGGTCATAACCGGTTATACGGGGTTATAAGAACAGATCTCTCGGGGCGTAGGGACTGTCTCTTCGGAGGGACTCTCTTTATCGGATGTCCCAACGTTTCAAAACCTGTGATGACTACACTGGGATGTGTGTATCTGCGTTCTGGAAAAAAAACGGACACCGTCGAGACGGGGTCACTCTCAACTCGCACTACCACCACGTCGACGAACCGAACGCCCCTGGGACCACCGTGGTTCACACGTCCCTGTACCTGACGGAGGTAACGTCTTCAATACCGGGATAGTCTCAGAATGAAACTCTGAGAACATCGACCGCTAGTCTTCCAGAGAAACCGGTCAGAAAGAGGTATCGAGACGAGTAAGTCCGTGAATCTCCCGAGGGAGCGGACCCCAGGAAGAGACAATAAACCACACAGTCTCCCGGGGGGGACCGACCCCAGGATGAGACGCCTATCCGTGTAGTCAGTGAATGTCCCCGTGGGACCCACCCCAGGATGATAATATCAAGTCACGCTGTCCGTAAACTACCCGGTCGGAGAGATAACAAGTCGACGCCTACCATCGGACACCCCTCTCTCTCCGACACCACACCGAGGTGGGTGATACGCACTGAGTCGTCATAACGGAACGAAGGTACCGACGACCCGAAAGGAGGTGTCTGTAAAGGATGGTATTAGAGGAGGGAGTGTAGGAGAGTTAGACAGAGAGACGTCAGTTGTCCCCGGGAGAGGGACCCTAACGAGGTGTGAGGGATTTGAGGTCGAGGGTCGACGACACGGAAGGTCCCTTGTGCACAGGGACAGGTCCTATACATACCGACGCCGTTCCTGACAGACTAAGTAAGGTAAATCCGACGGTGTCTAGTCGACAAATTGAGAGTCGGAATTTGTGAAGAGGAGACTGAGTCTGTTAACGGGGCTACACCCCTAGCCTGGGGACGAAATCAAGGAGTGGGTGGTTCCCGTACAGGTCAGGATGACTGTGAGGACAAAAAAGGGGATCGAGGAAGTAGGATGGTTCAAAACGCACCAAGATACATAAGAAAAGACGACCAGTCCGTGAGGACAAGCGAGAGTCGAGACGTACGTGCAGACACAGACTTCCACATAAGGACTACATAGGTACCTCTCTCCACATGAATGAGGTGCAGGTGGATGAGGAGGCGGTCGAACAAGAGAGAACGAACACAAAAAACGTCGGGATCTTACAGTCTCGATTCCCAACGACTGTCTTGACCTTAATCAGGACCCGATAATGGAATAAGAGACTCATATATCTCGTTCGACTACGGACCTTTACGTCCAGACTGTATCGAACGGAGAAGAAGAATAAAGAGACAATGTACCTTTAAAAAAGACCGAGAGTGGAAGGGAGAAACTTGACCCAAATACACCAATCTAAAAAGACAGAAAAATGGACAGTCTTTTACTTACTCTTTGTGAGACAAAACTCACAGAGTTTTTCACTACGGTATCTTTTAGTCCCCTTATATGACGCTAGTAAAAATCTGTAAAGTATGAAAATTTTTACAATTGACTCTACTTTTCGTCTCAACCCTTCCCTGGAGTCCCTTCGATCACAGAGTAAAATGTTTGTTTCTTTGACTCCGGGTAGACGTTTGTCGATACTCGGGTTCCGAGGACCTCTTGATGGGGTAACGGAAGGGAGAACTAAGACGACTCCCTTTGGAACGTGGTACCATCCCTGATCTTAGTATAATTTATTGACAGAGGTACACTGCAGAAACTATGACTTATCTCAATTTTGCTTCGTGTCACGGGGGTAGGAAAGTTAGGACGGGGTGTGACCGTTAGATGGTTCATCCGGTTTCTAATTGAAGAGTTTCAGTAAAACTTCGTACCTTATAATATAGTATTATTTTTACAGTCAACCTGTAATTTTTACTCACGAAACCTTTTTTTCATAAAAGTTTATGGACCGAACTAACGAAGCCTAAATTTGACTCTCCGTTCGTTGACTCATCAGAGAAGTACACTGAACTAAGTTTTCTTCGTCCTGGAAGAAACTCGTGACTACCCAGATAATTGGAACCCAACTCTGACCCTCCCGAGGGGTCCAAAAAGTCATCATTTCTTAGACCGATGGTCACGTCCTCTGCACTAAAGTTAGGAACTGGGTCCATCTAGGGGACCTCTTCCTTTACCTTTGGGTGAGGTCATAAGAACAGACCTTTTGAGGTACCTGTCTCCTCGGACCGTCCAGGTACTCCCAGTGTTTCTCAGTCTGTGCTGACTTCGTTGATTTGTCGTTGTCGTAGATCTGACCCTTGAATGTCGTCCCGAACAGAGGAAGTGTGAGGAGAGGAGGTGGTCGCCAAAGGGGAGAGGTCAAGGGAACAGGTCGACCAGTCGAAATCTAAGAAAGACTCAAACTACCCTTAACAAACAACTTCTTGTTTTCCAGATCGATATAGGTAAGTATATTATGTTCGAAATTCCTTTCTCTCAGACAAGGTCAGTATCAACCACACGCCATACAAAACGAAGGTCTTTCCGTAAAATTTTTAGGACCGATAGAGTCTTTTTTAACGGAGTCAGATGTCATCTATTCAATCCTTAAAAGTACAGGGGACTTCTACGATTGTGGTGACGAGATAAAGGATGTATAAAGATGGTGTCGGGATAAAGACTTTAGAAAGATCTCCCCCGTCTATTCACTCTAGGAAGGAGATCTCAAGTCAAAGTGTGGTCTCTTTCTGTCTATAGAAGGACGATAATAATAATAGTAATAACAGTTGTCCTTTTCACGTTTCTGACGCCCATGCTCTCGCAAATTGTTCGTTCGTCAGGTGCCGGGTGGTATAAACTGAGGAGTCGTTAAAGACAGTCGAACACTGTCTTTCAACCAGTAGCTGCTTCAGTGTCATAACACCCTCGAGTCGTGGGTTTGAAGACCAAACGTGATCTTTGTTACCGTCTCTTTTTGTTACCAAAAATCTCTGATTTTGGGTACACAATCTTAAGACGTAAAAGTTCTGTACAGAGTTCAAAGGGAGTTCGAGAAAGACCCGGGATTGATGTTGTTTCTCTACATTGCGTTCCACGGGTCATAGACACCGACCGACACTGGACCGTCTGCAGGAATTCCCTCTGAAACACGGGAATTTTAGAAACGGGACTAAATAAATAATTTGACAAAAAATTTATAGATGATACTAATTGTGACTATCTTAATGATCTTTCTGTCAATAGTAGGGTAACGACAAGAAGGGGCGGTCCGAGCCCAATCCCGAAGTCTTACTTGGAGTTATGAATAATTTCCGTCTCGACGTTAGGTCCACTAAAGACAGATCCCTCTAAAACGTAGAAATATAGAATAAAGAGATCATTGGGGAATCGTAAAACGTAGGGACTTACCGGTTGCCGTTGGAGTGACAGCGTAGACTAGTCACAGACTGGAGAGATTTGTGAAGGAGAGTCCGTACAGTTGTGTAGAGGAAACGATTTTGAGATAATAGAAGGGTCTAGTAGATAGAATTGTTTTGAACTCGTACGACACAAGGAAAAATAGTTCTAGAATATCTTTTGGTAATTCTCGAGATTTTGTGGTCGTGTATTATTCCAATATTCCCGTTATAACATTCGGGAATTCTCGTCAACGAAATCTCAGGTTGGTACTATAAATTTTGTGACGTCACATTTATACTGACCGGGTTTCTTCTCGATGATAATACAGGACAATAAGTAGTCGTCGTCGTCGTCGTTGATAATTACCATACTGCTAGTGGGAGGGGTCATAATATTAAAAAGAAGTTTGAAAGTTACTAAAATAGGTAATTTCATGTACACACGATTCCTCTAAGTCTTCACAGGTTGAGAACCGCTGGGGTGCCCGACATCGGGTGGTCCGAGGAGACAAGTACTCTAGGAGGTACATTCTTACGACCTCACCCAACGGTGTGTGACGAGGACCCTAAAAGGACTGGGTTTCTAGAGAACCTATATCTCTACGTTCTCTAGAATATAGGGGACGTAACCGTTCACCCAAGAAATGGTACTCACGATGGACCTTTCGGGGTAGGTAATTTCATTGTTTAGACTTTCAAAGACGGATCATCGACCGGTTGACCCCGTACCAGAACGACTCTGTAAAAACTAGGAAGATTAAGAAGACAAGACGTAACTGTCGTAGGTCGGGACTAGTCACCGTCCCGAGCCTGTCGTGTGTCGTCTCTTTCTTTGCCGGTCCTTCCCACCCGAGTTTACGTCGGTAAGGTTCAAGGGAGTGAAGGAGAGGAGAGTCCTCGGTGTACCGGCCACGTCGGGACTTCAGGAGTGCAAGGTTTCGACTCCAAGTACTTCGTAGAAATTCGAGTCACATCCTACTTGTCTATTTTTCCGTTCCTATAAGGAAGGAGATTAAATTCGGGTCGTCAAAATTATAAGGGGTACTGTCCTAAATTCTGTTTACTTCTTAGGAAACATTACACACACCTTCTTTATCCGTTTAAGTGGGGGAAGGGAATTAGGAGTTCTCTCCGTGTCCTTAACCGTAGAGGACTTGGTGAACATTTACTCTGATTACCTCACCACTATTGTGAGGTCTCGCCCGGTACCTCGGGACGACCAAGCTACCTACCACCCGGAAAGGATAGAGACCGCTGGAATCAGACAGACATTCCTACGATCGTCACTCGGTACACGGGTCGTGATTGTGGAAGAGTTGAAACCGATAGTGCGACACGACCGAGATTTTGTCTTGTATAAAGAGTTTACTCAATTACGGGTGAATGCCGAAACAACACTCCACATTAATAGTATTTAATGTAAATTAACAAATTAATGATCTGGTTTCCTATCTATTTCTGAACAACGTTCGTTTTATATTCTGGCTCAAAGAGAGAGACATCTTTCCGTATACACGTAGCATGTGCGTATACATGACACGTACAAACAGGTACAGATCTTCATAAAATATGCTCGTAAATACACATTTAGATATGAACGTCTCCGAAATCTGTATAGGTCACCAGTACTCAGGCTAGTAGTATGTACATCTAGCGTCCTCTCTGTGTCGCAACTCCTTCTTTACCAAGCCAACCGGGTTCCCCACTTAAGAGACACGTGTCGAACGAAATCATTCTCACAACGACTCCTGATAATGGCATCTGTGACGGTTCTTCCCGACTAAGACAGGAGAACAACGAGAGGAGAAACTCTATTATTAAGTGTAATGTCCCTTTCAGATATCACTAACCTAACGTACACATATAAGAGTCAACGGAGTCAGCACAGACTGAGAAACACTGGGATACCTGACATGGGACAGTCCGAGGAGACAGGTACCCTAAAAGGGTCATTCTCATGACCACGTCCAACAGTGTGGTAGGAGGTCCCCTTAAAGGGTTGGGTCCCTGACTTGGGTGTAGAGGACACAGAGAACGTAACATCCGACTATAAAATGGTGACTCGGTGGACCCTTTGTACCGTGGTTAAGTTCTCTTTCTCTTCCGCCCGGTTGACTTATGCTAGAGAATCGACCTCGGAAGGGGTCTTCTTCCTTATAAGTGAATTTTTAAGGGACACTAAACACGACTCGTCATGGAGGTTCAGAAGTTCTTACAACTGGAGAAAGAAAGTGTTCTCCTTTTCTATTACTCTAAACTCTTTAAGTTTCGTTAAGATCCAACACGAGAAGAGTGTTGGTTTACAGAAGTCTCTTCGGCAAGGAACAGTGAGTAAAGAGTTTGTGTAAGTGACTCCGGGAACCCTTCAATAAAAGTCGAATATCGTGGATTATCATTCTCATTATCGGGGACAATTGACTCGTGAATGATACACGGTCTACGATTCGATTCACAAATTGGACACAAGTGGAAACATAAATAAAGAATGTTTCTAGGATGATCCACGTAGGATGAAGGTAGACGTAAAATATCTACTCCTTTACTTCTGAACCTCTCCCATACATTGTTCGGGTAGTGGTGTGTTGGTCGTTCACCGTCTTCGTCTGGGACTTGGGTCCGTCAGTCCGGGGTCTAGGGTAGTGAAATTGGTTGGTGAATATACGATTATGTAGAAACTGACCAAACCCCGACTACTACTTCAAAAGTTTTTGAGTATTAATCTTTTTGACCTAACCAAGAGTGGTTAAAACTCACAGGAGGAAACGGTTACCCTTCAGAACCTTCTATGAACGGTTCTTTTACCTTTGTTGTCGTCGTCCCCGAGACCACTGGGTCACAGAGTAACACTGAGTTAGGAATCCTTGTTCAGTTTTGAGGATATAAGTGGACGAACCGTGATTGATGACATCGTCTTCACCCTCCAAATCACCTGCGATTGACACCCTATTGACACAAATCGTCGAGGGTGACGACCCAAAGTAATTGGTGTCTCCTCCACCTACTACAGTTTGTTTACCAATTCAGTAGGTCCCTTCTTGCCCGATTACTGTGATCAGAGTGTAGGGATTCGACTTCCCATTTAATGTATAAGGGGAGTCTCCTGTGAAAATCTCGACGGTGTTTTGATAATCCCAACAATCTTTTTTTTTGTCCACTTAGAAATATAAAAAAACCGACGGATCATGATAGTAAACACATAAGGTATAAGAATCTTCTCAGAAATCTACAGTACTTTAGGTGTTCTACTAAAATATTATTAGTAGAACATGTTTCAGGAGAGATTAACGGAAGGTTTACATACTCCACTGAGATGAGTAAACTACTGACCTAGTTAAAGACCTAGTCCCTAGTTTTGAACCCAGAGGACGTAACCGTCCGTCTAAGAAATGTTGACTTGGTGGTCCTTTCGGGATAGAATAAAATAAAATAGTTAGTAGTGTTACTAGAACTTTCCATCTTGTCAATAAAGATAAAAAGTCCCTGTCAAAGTCTATTCAGTTCCTAAAACGATTTCCTGTGTGTCGAATACTCCACGTCTCAGTCTAAGACTGGGTAATTCATATATTCAGAGTTTGCGTTTCAGGAAGGTGAGGTGGAAATACGGATCTAGTTACCACTGTTCACTCAAGAGTCTTTCTTCCGTTAAGGGTACGAACATAGTAAGACTATTGGGGGAAACGTGATAATCACCAACCAAAAGTGAAATTCTAAATTAAAAAGAAACATCATACATTTAATCATGTGTCACGTGAAGATGTATCCATTTATAATATCCTTACAATTTCCCTTACCGTCCCCAAGTAGTGAAACTTTGCCCACTACCTCCTTTAGTCTCACAAGAGAGAATAACTTAGTTCTAGATTCTTCACTTATGTGTCTAACTCATTTTTCAGTCGAGTAATTTTGCAAAAGAGGAAGTCCTTTATTAAACGAAGATTCATTTAAGTCGTGTTATTTTTATAATCTCTTATTCTTTGTACAGTTTGGGATAGTGTATTAAAATTCAAACTGATACAGTCACTTATTTAATTTACCGTCATCTCCTCTTTCTTTGTATTAGGTAATTCCTTCACTGTTTCCAATTTCGTCAGTTGTCATTAATTTACTGGTTTTCGACTCACCTTTAACTAGACATAATCGACTTCCGGTAAGGACAGAAAATCTTACAATACGTAGTCCTTTCTCTCTTTTCCTTCCGAAGGTGATAAAACTATATCTTTATACAGTCAAGACTCGGTTCCAGTGATTTAGTTCTGTCGTCATCTAAACCTCATTTGTAAGATTATAAGGTGTGGACGACCGTCCATGACTTTCTCCATTCTAGGAAATTATTCCGACACACCCTGACTCACTGTTCTCGAAGCAACCAAACGACCGACAAATGGGAAGACTTTCGACTTCCGTCTACTGAGTATCTCCTCTGTCACCGTCGAGTTCAAAAATCGACTGTACCGTAGACTACCTATCAGTACAGGAGTCCCAATATAGACGAGTTGTCCCTTAGTCTACTGTCGTCCTCCGACCTTTTAGAACGGGAGGTGGAGTGTAAGACAATACTACAACGGAGATCTATAATTTGAAAGACTACATTGTATAGATTATCCTTTGTTTTGACGTACTACGAAAAGTAAAAATTATACTGACACACACAGTCAACGAGTCCACACAAGCCGAGAAATGTTGGGGTACTTGACAGCAGGTGGTCCAAGGAGACAGGTACACTGAAGGGTCCGTTCTTATGACCTTACCCAAAAGTACGGGAGGAGGTCCCCTAGAAGGATTGGGTCCCTAACTTGGGCCCAGAGGGTATGACGTCCGTCTATGAAATGGTAGACTCGATGGTCCCTTCGGAATAATACTTACGATTGTAATGTTTACTAGTTAGTAATAATAATTACTGCTACTGATGGTAAATAGGTCACGGAAGACACAAGATATCAGACAGGACCAAGAAAGTACATCCATAAAGACAGGGATCTTGAGACCTTTCAAGTCAAGTCAGCGAGTCAGCACAGGCTGAGAAACGTTAGGGTACTTGACGTCGTGCGGTCCGGAGGGACAGGTAGTGGTTGAGGGTCTCAGGTAGGTTTGGGTACAGGTAACTCAGCCACTACGGTAGGTTGGTAGAGTAGGAGACAGCAGGGGATGGGGAAGACGGGAGTTAGAAAGGGTCGTAGTCCCAGAGAAGTTTACTCAGTCGAGAAGTGTACTCCACAGGTTTCATGACCTCAAAGTCGAAGTCGTAGTTGGGAAGGTTACTTATGGATCCTGACTAGAGGAAATCCTACCTGACCAACCTAGAGGAACGTCAGGTTCCCTCAGAGTTCTCAGAAGAGGTTGTGGTGTCAAGTTTTCGTAGTTAAGAAGACACGAGTCGAAAGAAATATCAGGTTGAGAGTGTAGGTATACACTGGTGACCTCTTTGGTATCGGAACTGATCTACCTGGAAACAACTGTTTCATTACAGAGATGAAAAGTTATACGACAGATCCAACCAGTATTGAAAGGAGGGTTCCTCATTCCCAGAAAATTAAAGTACCGACGTCAGTGGTAGACGTCATTAAAAACTCGGGGGGTTTTATTTTAGTCGGTGACAAAGGTGACAAAGAGGTAGATAGACGGTACTTCACTACCCTGACCTACGGTACTAGAATCAAAAGACTTACAACTCGAAATTCGGTTGAAAAAGTGAGAGGAGAAAGTGAAAGTAGTTCTCCGAGAAATCAAGAAGAAGTGAGACCTTCCATCCATAATGATAATAGTGAGAGATACACTCCTTTGACTCCGAGCCTCCTTTATTCACTGAACGACTTTTGCTTCCGACTCTATCATTTAGTCACATCCGAGGAGAGATGAAAAGTGCAAAATGTTGTACCGACGACTAGGTGAGGGTCCTCAGGTCTAATCTTTCTCGTCTGAAATTATTTTGGGAAGCATAGTGGGTCTTCCACACAGTATCTCGTCTTAATTACGTGTAAGAATCTCACCATTCGCTAATACTAATTCCGGTGACGGTATGTCGCACCGACTCAGTCACTGTCGTTGTTGTCGTTTGTCTTTCACTAAGCGGTAGTATAAACGCAGTGTAAGAGATAGTTCAATACATTTTCTGTCAGAGAAGTCGTATATCACGACCCTTTCGACCTATGGGTGTACATCTTGCTACTTCAATCTTGTAAGGGAGTATGGTATATGTTCTTATTTGAGTTTTACCGAATTTCTGAATTTATATTCTGTACTGTGGTATTTCGATCTTTTGTGTCCGTTTTGTATACACGAGTGTCTTTTCTTGTATCCGTTTTGTAAGAGACTGTTTTTAACGTGGGTACAAAAGAACCCAGTCAAAGGGTTCTGTTTTCTTTATTTTCGTTTTTATTTGTTACCTTGGATTAGTTTGAATATTCGAAAACGTGTCGTTTCCTTTGGTATTTGTTTTACTTTTTTGTTGGATAGTTTACTCGTTTTTAAAAACGTTTACTACGTTCGTTGTTCCCACATTAAAGGTTTTATATGTTTGTTGAGTATGTTGAGTCATAGTATTTTTGTTTGTGGTATCAGTTTTATATTCGTCTAGATTCATCTGTGAAGAGGTTTCTGTATATCTACCGGTTATCCGTGTACTTTTCTACAAGGTGTAACGATTAATAATCTTTTTACGTCTAGTTTTGATGTCATTCCATGATGGAGTGTGGTCTTACCGGGTCAGTTCTACCGATGTTATTTTTTGCAGACGTTTATTGTTTACAACCTCTCTCACACTTTTTTCCCTTGGGAGGATGTAATAACCACCCTTACATCTAACCACGTCACACCTCCAAGGAAATTTTCGATTTTAATTTTCAATGGTACACTAGGTCATTAGGGTGAGTACCCGTATATAAGTCTTTTCTACTTTTCGGATTAAGTTTTTCTATATACGTGGGGTTACAAGTATCGTCGTGACAAGTGTTACCGATTCTGTGACTTCGTTGGTTTTACAGATAGTTATCTACTCACCTATTTCTTCAACACCATATATATAGATATAGATATATATGTTACCTTAGAATGAGTCTGTAATTTTTATTACGGTAGACTTCGTTGTACCTAGGTTCATCTCTAGTAGTATGATACCCTTTATTCAATCTGTCTCTTTCTGTTTACAGTATATAGTGTATGTACACTTTAGACTTTGTATACTATTTTTAATTGAATAAATGTTTTGTCTTTTCTGAGTATCTGTATCTTTTGTTTAAATACCAATAATTTCCCCTCTTCCACCGCCCCCCTCCTATTTAATCCTCAAACTCTAATTATCTATGTATAAGTCAAGTCAAGTCAAGTCAGTGAGTCAATACAGGCTGAGAAACGTTGGGGTACTTAGAGTCGTACGGTCCGGAGGGACAGGTAGTGGTTGAGTGTCTCAAGTGAGTCTAAGTTCAGGTAGCTCAGGCACTACGGTAGGTCGGTAGAGTAGGAGACAACAGGGGAAGAGGAGGATGGGGGTTAGGGAGGGTCGTAGTCTCAGAAAAGGTTACTCAGTTGAGAAGTGTGCTCCGCCGGTTTCATGACCTCAAAGTCGAAGTCGTAGTAAGAAAGGTTTCTTTAGGGTCCCGACTAGAGGAAGTCTTACCTGACCAACCTAGAGGAACGTCAGGTTCCCTGAGAGTTCTCAGAAGAGGTTGTGGTGTCAAGTTTTCGTAGCTAAGAAGCCACGAGTCGAAAGAAGTGTCAGGTTGAGAGTGTAGGTATGTACTGGTGACCTTTTTGGTATCGGAATGAAACGTATTTTATCTATTTGTTGTTCCAGGATGACATATCGCGTCACTTGATATAAGTTATGGAACCTAATTGGATATTGCCTTTTTCAAGACTATTGACTTAAAGAAACGTGTGTGACCTTTGATTGTCTTGCAACATTTATATATGAAATTTATTTGTGAATTCGCGAAAGTTATACGTTGTGTATTACCAAAGATTTATTCAATAAGAATATAAAATAAACGAGAGTAACTAACATTGAGAGACAACAGTTGTTCTATTCTTAAAGGAATAGAGTCTTCTGGACTCTGAAATCCACACAAAAGTCCATGATGAAGTTCCTGGCAACTCTCTATTTCACAAACAACAATGGTAATGATTTTGAAAGTTGTAAATCATAGGGTCTCACACATTTACTTGAAGAATAATTTCTAAATCTTCGTTACTCACCTCCAATTAAATATAGTACACGTATAAATTACGAGACCCTAACATCTTATTGTGATTTGTTTAATCGTTTTCTTCCCCGTCTCTTCTTTCTTCTGGGAAAGAAAAATAAGAGGTGTACGTTAGCTCACTTATATGACATTATAAGGGTACTGGATCTTAAATGGCACTCACCCCCCCTGTCATAATAATGTGCCGGTACTATATTAAAATGGTACTCAAAAAAGTTCCGACCCTGAATAACGTCCACGAGTTTCGAGAATAATTAGTTCCGAGTAAGGAAAAAGTAGGGGTTATAAACACGGTGTGGTTGGAGTACCAACCCGAACGGTTCACCACGATCACCATTTCTTGTACAGACGGTCACGTTCTCTGTATTCTCTGTGTCCAAGTCAGGGACCCAACCCTTCTAGGGGATCTCTTCCTGTACCGTTGGGTGAGGTCATAGGAACGGACCCTTTAAGATACCTGTCGCCTCAGACCATCCGATGTCAGGTGTCCCAGTGTTTCTCAGTCTGTGTTGACTTCTCTGTCGTGTTGGAGTACCATTTGACAGTTGGTTCCAGTGTTAATTGATCGTAATGACTCCCTTCGTCCGTAGAAGTGGAAGGGGTGGACGGGTGTAGGGTGGACACTGAGCAGTTCTCATTGTCACGTCCGTACCCCGAGGACGTCCGTCCAAACACTGCGTGCCCGTCACTCCGTGTCCTGGTTGTTCCCTTCAGGCGACGAAAGGGGAGGGGTTGATGCTCGACGAGGCCTTTCCGTGAACACGGTGTGCAGAGAGACCTCTCGTCACCGCTAGACTTCGTTACGAAGGAAGAGAACTTTCTTGGGAAAGATAAGTGTCACTTTATGAGAACTTAAAACGTCTAGCAGTTTGTGTGTGTGTTTCAAAAAAAAAATTATCAACTCCTTTATTCGGATTTCTTCTACACATGGATTAGGATAATCGACTGAATTATATCTTAATAATCTTCGGAACTATATGTCCTAAATTGTGTTAGAAAGATCGTCCCACACTACATTAGACAAAAACAAGGAGTCGATCGTCTACCGAATGGAAATTCATTAAAGGTTATACAATTCTCTAGTTTTCGGTCGGAGAACGGTGACTCCGTCATTAGCAAGAAGAGACGACCCCCAACGACCCAGGACACCATCCCTATACGTTTCCGAAGACCGTAAAGGTTTCTATCTTGCCGCTGTAAAGAAGTCTGAAACTTCAATTATTAGGAAGTCTTCAGTTTTTTGACTCCCTAAAAAGTTTTGGGAAAATTACAAGATATACGGTACACTCTTTCATTTATAGACATTCTTTAGTACCTCCCGACCACGTCTCAAACCTCCTCGCGAGTCGTTGGAGGGTACAGTACCTGACCGCCCTAGAGAACGCCGGCTCCCATACTTATCCAACACGGAGGTAGTTCATCGCGAGAGAAACCTCACACGTCAAGACACAACTTACAAGACTGTTACTACGATCCTTATTTGTACCTCACACAACGGACACGATAGTGATACTTGGGTTCGTCACCGTAGTACTGTCGGGTAGCAATGACAGTTCTATTCTGAGAAGGATTCCTTTCCCACGAAGGAGTGTGTGCTAGACTCAACAACTTCTGATAGACAACCACTCTATCACCTCATATAAACGTAAGTCCTAAGACAAACTAGAAATGATGATCTCTCTTTCTTACAAAATATAGAGGTACCAAATTATACGAGGATTACCTGGGTCTTAGATGTCAGTGAGAAACATTCTATGTTAAGTCTAAAAAACTGTACGATTCATTATCTTGGGACGACTTAAAACTTAAGTGTGTTTGGAATCACAGAGTTCCGAACTATGTTGGAAACGAATTCCGAGAACGAAAACTTCTTCTCTCCAAAGTAAAATAAGGAACGTGGTCAATAAAAGTCCGATGAATTTTATTCCCTTCTCAGAGTCATCCTTTTATATAAGGATCCAGATGTTCTTTGGTTCCAAGTGAGACCGGGAACCTCAATTTACTTAACAAGATTGTATTTACCGTCCGTGGAGATGATAGTAGGGGTATAAAAGTGACAAAACCGTGAACGTAAACTACGGATCTTACAATCGTCCGTTACCCACCTATTAAACCGTAGACTATCAGTAGTTCTCTTTATCTTCCTCTTTTATCCTTTATCTTGAGGTCTCCGTTTACGTTCTTTAAGTCCGTCGTTAAAAGTAAACCTTCCCTTCATACCCGTTTACCGGACCCTGTTCTTTTTAATACTCTACTCTTGAACTTTATAGTATTATTGTATGATGGGATTATGTCTTTTAGTACGTACTTATTTTATGGTTAAAAGGGTGTTGTCTAAGTGGTTTGACAAACATCGAACTGTATTATAGGCGAGAGACAAAATTGGTTCGCGGTTGTTACTCGTTTCAGGAGGTGTCTAAGATAGGGTTGAAAAGATGTTCCATGAAAGGTAATGTCTAAAGACAATTAAAACAACAGAAACAAGTCAGTAAGTCAGTAAGGACTGAGAAGTGTTGGGGTACCTGTCAAAAGGGACAAGAAGTGATAAAGGACCTTAAACCAGTTTGAGTACAGGGACCACCGAGTCTACTATTTCTTAGACGGACGTTACACCCTCTGGACCCAAGTTAGGGACCCAGCCCTTCTAGGGGACCTCCTCCCGTACCGTTGGGTGAGGTCATAAGAACGGACCTCTTAAGGGTACCTGTCTCCTCGGACCCCCCGATGTCAGGTACCTCAACGTTTCTCAGCCTGTGTTGACTCGTCGACTCGTCGTCGTCGTCGTACATGCGACTCAGCCACTACGGTAGGTTCGTAGAGTGGGAGAGAGTAGGGGAAGAGGAAAGGGAGCCAGAAAGGGTCGTAGTCCCAGAAAAGGTTACACAAACGAGAAGCGTAGTCCACCGGTTTCCATAACCTCGAAGTTAAAGTCGTAGTCAGGAAGGTTACTTATAACTCCCAACTAAAGGAAATGCTAACTGATCAAACTAGAGGAACGACAGGTTCCCTGAGAGTTCTCAGAAGAGGTCGTGGTATCAAACGTTCGTAGTTAAGAAACTACAAGTCGGAAGAAATATCAGGTTGAGAGTTGTAGGTATGTACTGATGACCTTTTTGCTATCAAACTGATGTACCTTAATTCAGTCGTTTCACTATAGTGACGAAAAGTTATACAACATATCCGAGTAGTATCGAAAAGAGGGTTCCTCGTTCGCAGAAAATTAAAGTACCGACGTCAGTACTAGGTGTCACTAAGACCTCGGGTTCTTTTATGTCAAACAGTGACGAAGGTGAAATAAAAGGTACAATGAAATTCCTCGGACAATATTGGCTACGTTCCTTGCTTTACTTTGGAGAGGTATAGTTTCCGTTCTCGATCCACCTACTAAATATTACTAAGAGTGAGTTTAGAAGGACCGGCAAGTAACTTAAGTAAGGTAGAAAGGTTTGACTGAAGTTGTGTTGACAAAGGGTAAGAGGGACCTTAGAGAAGAATAGGAACTTTTTGGTAACAATACAGAGACCAAAGAAGGGAAGTCCTACTTTCCTGGGCACCAAAGAAATTGGACCGAAAGACACTCCGGAGAAAGAGGGAGCACCCAGAGGAGATCCAAACGATGGGAGACGCAACACTTCCTCCCTTGTCCTACACCATTAAGTCAAACTTCCGACTCTTCCCCTCCGGTGCCCGGTATTTTATTTCTGTCGGACTGAAACTTACCTTACGGATTTAGGACTAGTACTTACGACCTCCTAAGACCTTTCTCTACGTTAAACCCTTCAGTCCCAAAGACAAACTTACAACCAGAGAGTCGAACCTATTATTAAAGGGTAGAAGACTCTGTTCTGTCCATTTCGTCCGTTGAGAGAAACTTGACCCAGTCACTCTAACCCCATCTTCACCTACCCATTGTTTTTTAAGTTCGTGTCTTTACTTTGATCTTAATACTAAGTTAATAAGTCGTAACAGGATTCACAGTAATTCCTCGTCGCACTGGGTGTTGTACGAGTTGGGGCTCATGACGAATTTGTTTCTCAACGAATCAAGGAGAGGAGGGGGGTCTTCTCTCATAAATTCTGAATTACAAGGTTCCGAAGGACAACCCTCTTTCTTTACTCAGTCTCCTACTTACTCTCCTGAGACAGGGAAGACGGAGGGAAGGAGCGTTGGCCTCGGTGAGACAATTGGGGACACAGATAGAAGTCCTTCAGTCGCTAATCGTTATTCATCAGTCACGGTCCGTCGAGTCGTCAGTTCTGAAGTGAAAGTTGTGTCCTCTGGGCCCAAACTAGGGACCCCACCCTTCTAGAGGACTTCCTCCTTTACCGTTGGGTGAGGTCATAAGAACGGACCTTTTAGGGTACCTGTCTTCTCGAACCACCCGATGTCAGGTGCCCCGACGTCTTTCAGTCTGTGTTGACCCGCCGACTCGTGTGTATCTTCGGCCACGTATTAATAAGTCGAGGGAGGAGGGCACCCATTTACAGGGTGTCGGAACGACGTGGACCCAGTCAATTGGTGCCCAGGTGTTTGTCTGTGACGTATTACAGATTAACTAGCATATTCTATAAACGACAGTCCGTAGATCAAAACTTTGTACCATCTTAAAATCCAGTACTTAGTTACCCTGCGAACCAAGTATCTCTTCGACACTAGGAAGAGTCTCTCAAACCTAAAGAACTTTCCTTTTCTGTCGTATTTAGTTTTCCGATCGAGACAGGGACCGAAGAGTCTTATTGTTTAAAAGAGAGTTCGACCCCACTTCTTTGTATGGGAGAGGTTCACTACAATCGGACGTCTCATGACTGTTGACGGGTGGAGGAAGGGGTTGGAGGGGCATAGTGTCCGAGTCCTTGCCCAATTAAAAGATGTGAGACCTGAGTCTGACGCCTAAGGATAAGAAGAAAGAAACGATTTTAATGTCCCCTTTTCTGGATGGACATCGCTTTCGTCTTAGTGTCACGGTCTTTCCTGAAAACCTCCAGTTATTTACGTTGAGAGACGGAAAGACGCCCTGCCACGGGGAACGGTGGTCCACTCTCGAGGTCCCTAAAACTCCGTCACGTCACACCTGCGTCCGATAGATACTGAGGTCACGTGTCAGTTTATGAGCCGGATTGTCACTTCCGTGTCGTGAAAGACATAAGGGTGACACGGGACGCATTTTTTTTCTGAAAAGTGAAGTACATAGTAAGTGGTGAACGATGTCCCTAAAGTGTTTCGGTCATGTATGGGAAATGTGTTTCTTTTCGTCTTTTTCTTATCCAGACCCTTTCCTTTTTGGTTGTTATTGGATTCCATACAGACGGTTCACATCATAATAGTTACCCCTTTATTTTTTCCGTGCTTCGTCAACCCCTACAATTAGTGTGTTTGCCTCGACGAGTAAGGCAGGTGTGTAAACCTCTTTGGATCTCTAAAGTTGGTACCCATATGTCAGTGGAAAAGAATGACCCGAGATCCCGGTACTCCTCGTTCCGTCTTCTGCTACCTCCAATCTTCGATAAAAAAGGGGAACTCTCTAGACCATTTGTCTACGATTCAATCAGGGTTGGTAGACCGAGTGTTTTAGGATCCCAGGGTCCCCTTCCACGGTGGACCTCCACTGTCTCTAAGACAGTCACCACCCATACGGTAGGGGTCCCTTCCCTACTCCGGGACTTCGTGCGTTTTCCTTTCCTTTGGAAGTGAACTCAAGAATTTATAGACTTGGGTCTAAAAGGAGGCGTTTATTCACTTTCCTGTCGTATAAAGATCGATTAAGAACTCCCTCAAAAGAAAACGGTGTCCTACTAAGGAAAACTCACATTACTCATAAAAGACTCATTAATCGTGAAGATGATTTGTATTTGTCATTAACCCTAAGGATGGGAGGGGGGTTAAGACATAATACATAATATAAGAAGAACCCGAAGGGTCGTCGAACTACTCGACTAGACGTTCCTTCTTTAACTCGGTGTCACTCAATCTTCTTGCTTAGTCTCTGTCCCAATAAGTAAAGGTTCTTTTTAATGTAATCCTTTTGGTTACCTTTCAAGTAAAAGTAACAAAAAAAGGAGAACTTTTTTAAAAGAAAAATTAATAAGTAAAAACTTCGAACGACTTTTTCTAGGACTTTGACATTCGGATACGAAACTATAATGACTCAGTAGAATCCGTGATTATTAAGTAAGGTAAGAGAGATGAGTGTGGGTGGGGTACAGGAAATGGGGTTCGGAAGTACTTCTTTAATCCCCGTCCGACAAAACGTGCAGAACCATGACCTGGATCCTCGTGTGGTTCAGACATAGGTGACTCGCTAATCTCAGGCCCCACTGGTAAGTTCAATGATTTTAGGTCCACGACTTATATGTCCCAGGGTCCTGTACGATGGGAATCGGGACAGGAATCGGGACGTCCGGGTCTGTAGTGTGACGTGTGTTTCTCGGGTCCATTAACATGTATTGACGGTAAAGGAATAGTCCAGGATGGAGAAAGAACTGAGAAACGAAAGGACTAGGGAGAGAACAATTAGAAAAGGGACCAAAGGGTGAAGAAAGGACTATGACTCAAACCCCCGTAGATAAGAGTGAGGAGAAAGGCCTAATGATCCTCTATTAGGTCTCCAAGAGGATGGGGTCGAGGTTCCCCTCACTCGGACTGGGTGAAGGGACTGAAACCTTACGGTGTCAAGGGTCTCTCGAGAGAGGTAATCTAGTCGGGACACCCTAGGGTAACCGAGACTAGGCCAACCAGTCTTTTACTCAACCCCAAAAGGTGTGACTTGTTAATCCCCTTAGTTTACCATTGGAGGGTCTCTTAAGACTCAAATCGAAGGGAAGGAGTGTGTTCTCCAACTTACTATGTATGTTACTATTCTCCGGATCTTCTAGTAATCCCCCTCTTAGTTCGAGTGATAAAGTAAGTAAATGAGTCAGTGAACAATTAAGTTATTTGTAAACAATTCAAAGGTGATACACAGTTCGTGACACGATCCGAACGATTCTACGACATCCGGGGGGCACAAACACAACGAGTTCTCCTACACCGATTGTGGATAGGGTATACTTGTCCGAACCCTATTTTAGTGACGTATCACAACGTTAAAATAAACCGACTGGTTGTTAGATTCACATATTGACAACAGGGCTGGGTCTACGGTCGTTATATAACGAGTTTTACAGTGTTACTGTCCGACGAATATTTGTTACAATGCACATTTACGACCAGTCTTACACACCACAACCCTGTTACAGGTCAAGATGGTGGAGAGGAACGCCAATGAAGATCACTAATAAGTCCCCACACGGACGAAGTGCTCTGTAGTGACCTTCTCGGGTCGTCCTGACTACGCACGGAAATAGTAGTAAGTCGGACACCCAAGAACGTAAGTGAAACACAAACTAACCGAATAGACGGAGAACGGACCTTTGAATCAGCTCTCCTTTAGGTTCTAGTGTTCCACCATCTTGTCTATAAGTTTAGAGAATCATGTTCACCGACGAAGTAAAGGGGAACAAAATGTTTTTTTTTCCTTACGTTCTGTACCACCGTTGACCCATCACTCAGATATTATCCTGGGTGTACAACCCTAGGAACGTGACTCTGAGGATTCCTCTTTATCTCCGTAGTGTCCTTCCTTATTTTTAGGTACTGTTCTCCTCTCATTATCTCACACGAGTGTATTTTTACCCAAAACTCATACAGACGGACCATCGAACCTTTCCACTGTTTATCACATTCCGTAGCTTTACTTATCTTAAGATTACTAAAGTGGCACCTTTGCGATGTTACCAAATAAAAGTTACCATGACGTCCATCTCTGGTTGAATTACCGTGAACAAGTATTTTCGTTACATCTGACGTATCAAACCGTTCACTTCTCTCTTTAGGAAATCTATTTTTTTTTTAAATATCCCAAAAATTACCCATCGAAGTGAGTTAGTCGGTAATAAGGGAGTCTCCAGAAATTATTGAGACACCATAAAAATTGTTTTTCGAAAGGAATTGTCTCTATACCAATGAAATTTTTCTGTAAAATTATGATCGGACTTTCTATTTCTCTTCGATAACTTTTAGTTAACTTCTCGGTACCCATACAACGACAGGACACTAACGATTTCTAAACCTTCTTAAAGATGGATTTAACGTGATTTAAACATTTCTAAAGGTATTATCAAAAACCTAAGTTTGGTCGAAAACGAGTTTCGTAGCTTTGTCGTATTTCCCCCGTACGTCATGTTCCTGTATTAATCCTGTCAGCAAAAAATTGAACTCTCTTCTCTTAGTGACTGATGTAAAAGGGAGTGTATACAGTGGTCCCTTTTACGACCGAGGGGCCATCCACTGACCTATCGACGGGTTGAAGGACCTTATGCTCTACTCTCTTTATGGTGACTTTGGGTTCACGAGGTGAGCACCGGAGTAGTTACGAGGGTGAGATCCGGTTGACTTCGTCGCCAAACATTACACCTGGTACAAGATAGTAAACTGAATTCTCCTCCTGTACGTACCGACCACCCTTACATGTAATCGAGTCAGTGAGACCTTTAGACAAACCGTCATAGACAATCCACCGTGGTTATTATTTCTTGGGTGGACGGTTACGTCCTCTGTGTTCTCTACTACCAAGTCAGGGACCAGACCCTTCTAAAGGACCTCCTCCTTTTACCGTTAGGTGAGGTCTTAAGAACGGACCTTTTAGGGTACCCGTCTCCTCGGACCGTCCGACATCAGGTACCGCAGTGTTTCTCAACCTATACTGAATCGCTAACTTGTTTTTTTTATCTTCTGTTATAGAGTGAATATTATGGTATTTTTTATGTTTTGTGAATTCTTGTATGGACATTCTCTAAAAGTCCCACATAGACCTTTGTTCGTACAAACTCATTTATTTGTTTGTATATATATATTACAAGTATCCATTCTTTTAACGTCCAGTTATCGAGTCAGCACGGACGTTTTTGAACTGACGTGCACACTTGGTGGGAGGAACCAGAGGGAGTGTACCTTCTCGTTCCGGTCGAGACCTCTACTCTCCTCTAGTCTAAGTTTGACGTCTTCTTAGAGTGTAAGTCCTCTCTCGACCTCCGTCTTGACCATTTTATAATCGTAATGGGTTGTAAGATGGGTTATTCTGTCTTTTTCTTTCACTTTAATAGACTAGACATAGACACATAATTAGACATAACAAAAATGGAGTAATACAAAAAAATTTTTTTCTTAGTTTTATACTATAACAGGTCTTTTCCTTTTACCGAGATTAAAATCGTCTTTGATTCTGTTTACAGTACTGGATGATCTGTCGTTCTGTCAGTACTTTGAGATCACCAATTTTGTCACACCGTTGTAGTGTCCTTATTTGTCTAGCTACCGTTGTTGTTTCCCAATTCTTTGTTTAGGTGAATTTAATCTCTAACGTAAATCGTGTAGAATCACCGGGTAAGTAAGTAAATAAAACAGTGGTTAAATTGATATACATTATTTTATCCCTGTTTAATATTCCACAGTTGGTATGATGAAGATAAGAACGAAACAGGGGTTTAATATACTAACCTTATTACCTAAGTCAATATTCTCTTTATGTGATTAACGGTGAAACGGACTAAATTAGATTACAAGTACGACCGTAGTTATTTTTTGAATATAAAAATGAGAGATATAAGATTAAAAAGATAAATAAACAAGATAAATATTTTCAATCTAAATTGATTATAACATACACTAAGGATTCTTTCCTGTCTTCAGTCAGAACACTGTGAAATAAGAGTGGTTTAAGTGTTTTTAACTTTCAGACTGTTATCATTTACATCCGACAATACCCCGTTATTGTTGGGAGTGTGCGAGGGACACCCTCACCTTTGACTATGTTAGTGAAACTTTAATAGATCAATGTAATTTTTGTACGTATAGGACACTGGGTTGTTAGGGTAAGGATTTGTCTATGATAAAACATGTCCATTCGGTCCTTTATGTGTATTCTTACAGGTAGTGTTGTAATAAGGGTTTATCTTACATCCATCTTGATGGATGTAAGGACAGTTGTCGTCTCTCTACTTACCTGACCTCATGTCGTATATTACCTTTTAGTGCGTCGTCACTTTCATTTACTTAGAGTCGGTGTGTGTCGATATCATATGGTTCGCTATCTTCGGTCTGTGTTTTCTTGCGTATGTGACACTTAGGTAGATGCATTTTAAGTTTTTGTCCGTGATAATGAGAGGTCGCAAATCTCCATGTCTTAGGTTATTCACACGCACGCACGTTTCAGCGAAGTCAACAAAGGCTGAGAAACACTGGGGCACATGACATCGGGAGGTCCGAGGAGACAGGTACCCTAAGAGGTCTGTTCTTATGACCTCACCCGACGGCACGGGAGGAGGTCCCCCAGAAGGACTGGGTCCCTACCTTGGGCGGAGAGAATGCAGAGGACGTAACCGTCCACCCAACAAATGGTGCTCGTGGTAGACCCTTCGGTGTATTAGTCTTCCGTTTTCATAATTCTTTCGCTTCCGCACTACTGATCTTTTCAGTTCTTTCACGATTGAAAACTTCCTTCCTTCCCCCAACCCTGACCCCGTCTCGTGTCCCCTCGAAGCCCCCAGGACCGTTACCAACCAGGGAACTGGACCGAGTGCCATTTCTGTCCACTGTACATAATTTGTGTGGAAATCTACAATTGTGAAAAGGTGTCTACACAAGGTAAAGTGACAAGAAATGTACCAATTGTTTATTCAGGTTGTAAAACCCATGAAAAAAGAACACCCCGGTGCCTGTAGACGGAGACCTGGCACTGAAAGGAGTGGGACACCAAACCGAAAGGACTCCGGGGCCTGCGGAGGACTAAGTTAAGTGACGTACTTCGTATGACACGACCCTTTATTTATGGAGCACCAGACCTCTGCGAGACTTAAAGTGTACTTCGGCTCGATCGAGTCGTCAGAGATAAAACTTAAATAAAGAGGAGTACCCCATATAGTACTCAGACATTGACTGGAAAATTTTTTGATATGAAAATTTTAATTAGGTCTGACAATATTCCATATAAAAACTAGATCACTTTATGACTCACGACAGTCAATCGATAAGACTTACAGTAGACAAACGAAAGTAAATCGTTATACTATACGGAACATACAGGTGAAACCCCTAAAAAAACTAAGGACATAAGGGGTGATAACGTTTTAGTTAGTTCACGCTTGTTTTCGCTTCCGTTGAACTTACTGGGTTTTTGACTCTAAACTCGACGGTTTTGTTCGTCACTTTGTCAAAAGTGATCAGGCTCCCCAACAGTCTTTCTATTGTCAACATGTGAAATAAAGTTCATTTAAAGACTTTCTAGACCTTTACACTAATAACCTTACATCGCACATGTCTTGAAATACAAGGGACTAATAAGTGTCTACGTTTAATGGTACGATAGCCTTCATATGATTCTATAACCTTTCTACAAGTCCAATCACTACACAACGGAAACAATGAAATCCCAGTCAGACGAAAAAGAAAGGTTTTCTTCTCGGAATGACAAACATAAGAAAGTGTCTACCCTTTACTGACCCATTCTTGTTTTATCTGGTTTAGACAATTGGTATGAAGGATGGTTTTCACCTTAAAAACATCCCAGTATCCATTTTTCTTCAGTGAAAAGAAAACCTTAACAAAACTAAAACTAATTTTCTTATAGAGTATTAACGTGAATTAATTTAATTATAAATTTAAAGTGTAATTTGAGTTCTATTTACTTTAACTAGTCGATAGGGGCGACGTAGAGGAAACGTGCCGACCGAGGTAAAATAAGAAGCACATAGTAAAATTTTCAGTGGGGGGAAAGAGAGAGATTTCATCCAAGAAGGATAAAAAGAGGACGTACCATGGGAAAAGACGAAACATCGTAAATAGTGTAAAATTAGTGTACAAATAAACTAACAAATATAACAATAGAGTCACAGGGTACCTGAGTTGACAGGTTGTCCCATGGTGACACGAATAAAACAAGTAGACTGTTATCGGACACGGCTCGTGTAACGGTCAGGACGCCAGTGAGTTGCTAAACCACTTACTCACTTTTTTATTACTTTTTGTTAGTCTAACTTTGATGATCTATTTTTGATGGTAGAACAAGAGAACGTGTATGATACTTCAACATACCTTCGGGTCCGTACTTAAGCAAGAACGTAATAAAACGAATATCATGACTTCCCTCGAGTTGCGACCTTTAGTTGTAGTGCCTGAAGTGGACCGACGGCATGTTCGGGTGACACGATTTCGTCCAAAGTGGAATCCAGTCTCTAGAAAGAGGAGAGGATCGAGGTAGGAGAATGTGTGATTGTGAGTTGAGTGGTGCAGGAAGGAGGGGGTGTCTCCGTTGTATTACTTCTATTTATCCGTAAAATGTCTGTCCATTAGAGTACCATTGTCTAGGGACAATAAATGTGGTCGTTTCGGTAAATGGACCACAGTTCTGAACGGACACGGGTGGTCCCAGCCTAAGATGGTCAGGTACTAGAATTTGCCCATCCCAAGTAATCCCGAGACTCTTGTTGGCGGGGTCTGATGACCTCTAGTCTGATACCCTAGAGTAATTGAGCCAGAGGAATGGACGAAGTTTAGAAAACAATCCTGGTTCTGGATAATAAAGTTGAACGGACCATAGTTCTCTCGGTCTCCGGCTCTCAAAACAAAGTGGATGAAGACCAGTCATAGTACAATTTCACATCGGATTCCTTTTAGTTAATTGTTAGTGTAAGTGACGTTTACAACGATATTTTATATCTTAACAAAGTACATAGAGGTACGTTGATAAAGAACAAACTTTGTAGGATCAATGGATCAAATTTTACTGTGTCAAATTTTAGAATCAATTAAAACACTATTAGACAATTCATACCTCTTTAATTATTTGAGGATTCGAAAGGGTCACCGAGTCGTTATTTCTTAGACGGACGTCACGTCCTCTGCGTCCTCTACTCCCAAGCTAGGGACCCGACCCTTCTAGGGGACCTTCTCCTGTACGTTGGGTGAGGTCGTAAGAACGGACCTCTTAGGGAACCTGTCTTCGTGGACCACCCGATATCAGGTGTCCCAGAGTTTATCAGCTTGTACTGACTTCGCTGACTCGTGCGTGTGTTCCTTCAAAATGATAAGATACAACGAAATTAAAAAAAAAAATTCAAACCAAACCATTGAATAGACTCCTTACTTTTACCCTACTCGTAACAAGTACCGTCCACACGAATGAACCCCAAGTAAGTCGTGTTGGCCTAATCGGTCGAGTCTCTCACCCGGTCGTTAAATCAAGAAGTTTCATACTTAGCGTTCTCGTGGGACCAGAAGAAGTTGTTAGACGACACCTGTTCACTCCTACTAACCTCTTCCCCTTTTACACACAGTTCCGAAACTCCTTCTGTCTTATACCTCCCTAACTCTTTATTTTTCTACGGTACACGACTTCCTACTTCATGTCTCTCTCTTCTTCTCCGTCTTCTCCTCGTTCCGTCCGTCACCGGTCTCATGCGTACCGAAATATCTGAGATAATTCCTACAACTAGAAATGGGGTTGCACTTCCTTCCTTGAAGGTTACCGAAAGTGGTGTGAACTACCACCCTTCCATTGAGTCCAGTACCCCTACCTACTCGGTCGGACCGTTCTCTTGCACGTCATATTTTTTCTCCCGAACTTTGACTCGAGATTGTTCAAGGTTGTAAATCACGACCCTCCTCCTCTTGACCGTGTCTTCGACTTGGTTTCGTCGGTCTCTCATAAAGTATTCCTTTTGTACTTTATACCACCCCCCACCACCGTTCCCTCCTCCTCCAAAGCTCTACCTCCTCGCCAGTCACACCTCCCCACCCCCAAGTGTGACGACTCATAGTTTGTTCTCCTCTTGGCCTTTAGCTGTCCCCCTAAATCGTTTGCACTACCAGTGTATATTCAGATGTCTCTCAGTAAAACAATGTGCCGAGAAACAATTCTAACTACCTTGTTTTCCGGTTTTACTTTACACAGAAATCTCCTCAATGACCTTGCACTCCTTTACTTCTCTCACCCATATCTCAAAACTGTTTTAAACAAACTTCTCTTTTCCCTCCCAACCGTCTACTTTCCCTTTCGTTGGAATTTACTCCGAATAAAAGAATAATAATTCATACTCCCCGGTCGTCCATAAAGTCAAGTCAAGTCAAGTCAGTGAGTCAGCACAGACTGAGAAACGCTGGGTACTTGGTGTCGTGCGGTCCGGAGGGACAGGTAGTGGTTGAGGACCTCAGGTGGGTTTGGGTACAGGTAGCTCAGCCACTACAGTAGGTTGGTGGAGTAGGAGACAGCAGGGAAAGAGGAGGACGGAAGTCAGAAAGGGTCGTAATCCCAGAGAAGTTTACTCAGTCGAGAAGCGTAGACCATCGGTTTCATAACCTCAAAGTCGAAGTTGTAGTCAGGAAGGTCACTTGTAGGTCCTGACTAGAGGAAATCCTACCTGACCAAACTAGAGGAACGTCAGGTTCCCTGAGAGTTCTCAGAAGAGGTTGTGGTGTCAAGTTTTCGTAGTTAAGAAGGTACGAGTCGAAAGAAATATAAGGTTGTGTAGGTATGTACTGGTGACCTTTTTGGTATCGGAACTGGTCTGTCTGGAAACAACCGTTTCATTACAGAGACGAAAACTTATACGACAGGTCCAACCAGTATTGAAAAGAAGGTTCCTCATTCGCAGAAAATTAAAGTACCGACGTCAGTGGTGGACGTCACTAAAACCTCGGGTTTTTTATTTCAGGCGGTGACAAAGGTGACAAAGGGGTAGATAAACGGTACGTCACTACCCGTCCATAAATGGTAAATTTATAACTACTCTGATCAGGTCAATTGATCCTCCCCAACTTATTTGTCTTTACTTTTCCTAAGTGACCAATATGTAGATTCGACGACCATAACAGGACACAATTGAACCTGAGGGGAACGTAGAAAGAAGAACCAAGAGTCGTCTAGGATGTCTTTTCTCAGGGAGGTTACGGATTCGGTAACTAGACTCCTGTGTCAGGATCCAGTCTCGAGGTCTGAGAAGTGAACGGGTCCTGCTCTTCACTTTCCTTAGTTGTGATTCGAGTGTTTTATAGTCGTGACAGGTTACCGACTTTTATAAACGGAATATCCTTCCCGGACACTGGTCAGAGTCTAAGGTCCCCAGGGGTCGGAGGATCTAGATTCCGGACTACTAGACTTCACCTCGACTACATGATTATTATCTCTATTCCGCACGTTGTTTACACTACGTGAACTTAGTAAGACTTTGGTAGGGGATCAGGTAGACACCTTTTTAAAAGACCGTGTTTTGATCAGGAACCACGGTTTTTCCAACCCCTGGTGATAATTATGAGGTAGAAGTTCACTTCTTGAAAGTCGAAGTTCCTGTTAGATGTCGGCATTCGGTTAACGTATGTGAGACGCTAAGGTAGGGTTTGGTCCCAGGAGGGATGTGCGTGAAGTACCCAAAAGGAGAGTCCGGAGGGAGATCGATCCGAAGGTAATTCAAGTCGTACCGACAGTGAGGGATGTTTTTAGATCAGGGTAGACAAAATACAAAGAAAGACCTGAGAAACCTCTTTTATAACTTTCGACTTTCATCATCCATATCTAAACACGAGTCCTTTGTTCGACAGTCGTATCTACACACCGCATTAAAAATGGTTTTCAAGTGATAATGGAATTACACATAAGTCCCTTTTTCGGTATTTATATTACAAGTAAGATTTATCCTAGTATTTTGTTACCTTACAAAAGTATCGAAAAGTAGGTCTGTAACCAAATTCCGTCAAATGTGAGATAATAAAGACTAAAAAGATACTAATGATAACCCCAAAGTATTACTTCTCTTCCTTCTCCCCCCTTTCCTTCCTACCACCCTTGCTTCCGTCCCTCTCTCTTACTTACTTCTTAATACAAAATAAAAAGAAGGATTGGTTAATTATTCGTGTGTCCGTAGAACAAATTTTCAGGTCTTAGGACACTTTAATTTTCAGGGTTAGGACATTAGAAAGAAGAACCAAGAGTCGTCTAGGATGTCTTTTCTCACGGAGGTTACGGATTCGGTAACTAGACTCCTGTGTTAGGATCCAGTCTCGAGGTCTGAGAAGTGAACGGGTCCTGCTCTTCACTTTCCTTAGTTGTGATTCGAGTGTTTTATAGTCGTGACAGGTTACCGACTTTTATAAACGGGATATAATATCCTTCCCGGACACTGGTCAGAGTCTGAGGTCCCCAGGGGTCGGAGGATCTAGATTCCGGACTACTAGACTCCACCTCGACTACATGATTATTATCTCTATTCCGCACGTTGTTTACACTACGTGAACTTAGTAAGACTTTGGTCTCACTAAAGAAGAGACAAGTGGAGTACGATTCTCCATCGTGTTATGTCATTATTCTAGTCCCCTTCTATCGATTTAAACCCGAGTTTATGGTCGAGGTGATAAGTAGTAGATACTCTAGAACCCGTTAAAAGATTGAGAAACTCGGGGTCTTTACAAAGTATTATACTTTGAACGACCCAGTGACACTCCTAATATTTTCTAATTCACACGTTTCATTCAATGTATAGTCGTTCACCGTCGGTAGTAACGTGTTACCTGACTCTGGATTGTGTACGTACGACCAGATAAAGAAAGTGCTCACTTCCCAGATTGACCTCATTCTCGGTGGACAACGTCTACCGAAGTAAGTGTTAGTTACTGCGGTAAGTGTGAGTTCAACACCGAGAGTAGCACCTCCCCGGTTACGGGGAACCAAACTACTACAGTCATAATGTCAACGGGTACTTCATGCGAAAGAAGTACACTCTGATCTGACACTTCAGAAACCACCTCACCCCACCCGACCTCCCCATACCACTCACTTTTCCTTACGAACGAAACTACTTATACGAACGAAGAAGCCTGGTCTCCTTTAGTCGGTGTTAAGAACGACCATCCCTTTAACTTAGTTCCATGACAGACAGAGAAGGTGTGTATTTAGGTCTCGTGTAATGAAGGGGAGACCTTAGACGTTTGGGGCTCTTCGAACTCAGTCTTGTGACCTTTCTTGTCTTCCCTTCTCTGAGGTGACTCCTCGTTACTTCGCAGGACTTCTCACCCACACCTGTGACTTGACCTCCAGATCTTCTTACTCGGTATCCTACTGCATTCTCCTCCACCCCCTCTCACTTTCTCTCGACCTTTTCTTCCTTACACCGCATGTGGAAGTCAGACTTGCAGACTCAGACATTCGTAGGATGGTGGAAGGCACCATCCTCCCTTTTGTCTTTAAAACCATAAAAGTCCACTATGACGAGTCCCTCTGGAAGGACTGTAAAAGGATTTCCCTTGCACACATGAAGGAAACTTAAGACCGGAAACTCAAACCAGACCCCTTCTCAGCGGTCCCCTCCTCACGTACCCTGTCTTTCCCAGTACCAAAGGGTTGGTGGAACATTCCGGAAAAGACCGGTGGGATGGGTTGTGGGTGACTAGTGGTCGTGAGGGTGTGTCGTAACTAGTGGTCTCCCCCTGGGCCTCGGTCGACACCGACTCTGATGAGTAGTTCATTCTCCTTAAAGGAGGGAGTTGGTGACACTCTCTCTTTCTCTACCCCGAGACAGTCTGGTCCCAATAGACATCTCAAGAAGAAACTACACGAATCACTTGGAAGGACAGGTTGTAGTGTCGATACGACAAACCGTACTGGAAGAAGGAGGACGGTAGAGGGTCCTTGTAAGGAAGAGGAAATTAGGGTTCGGAACGTTTCGGAAGAGTAAGAGGACGTGCTAAGGATGAAAGAGGTCGATAGTAATTGGACCATAGGTTAGACGTAAATTAATGTAAAGTTGATTTGTGTATGTACGGATTACGTATAGACAAAGGAGAGTAGGAAGGTAACCCTTCTCTAAAACTCCAGTCATTACTAAATACCATACATACACAGATACATAGATATATAACAATTTATGTATAATAGGAATGTCTTTGTCTCTGGTCTCATCGTTCTTGATTTGACGTCGTCACCCATAACTCTTTCACTTCCACCCACCTCTCTTTCTAAAAATCTGTCGTTTACACAACTACACCTCCGAAACTTCACTACCTACCCATCTCTCTTCAAAATGTAATAAGACGATACACTATATGAGAAATTTGGGGTACGGTGAGGAAGTTCTCACGGAAGTCTTCAGTAGGTGTATTGAGAAGATCCAGAGTATCTTAACAGAAACCTGTAAATAAGTCAGCATATCTCTTGTCTTAGTCTGGAGTTTCCCTAAGAAGGTATAAACCCAATTTTAATCTATATTCGGTCCTATCGACCCAGTCTCCAGTTTTATTAAGTCTCGTTTTCGGACCTTTTCTTACTAATTTCTCCGAACCTTAGTAGTCTACTGGTACGGTATACGTCCAATTTCTAGGACTGATGACTTACCCCCCAAGACCTCGATGTCGAACGATATTTAGGGAGTTTGACGATCGTGGTTAGGATCTAAGTACAATTATTAGGTCGCAGACCTAGGCTCGAAATGGTCCTGACTGGGATTTAGTATTAGTCCTCGTACTCCGGTTTTAAAAGTCGAAAAATAGTTTGCAGGGGGAACCACCGGAAGGAGTCTGAGTCGTTAACGTCTTGACTTGGGTCGTAGAAGTGGGAAGGTTTAGGGGACACCAATGGGTCCGTTGGTCCTTTCGTTGTCCCTAAGAAGGAGAGGGAGTGAAAGATGTTGGTCAACCTGTTACGAAAGTCAACAAAGACGAAGGATTTAGAGTGAGATAAAACAAGAAAGGAGAACTCACAATAGAGGAGACAAAGTCTAAGGGTAATGATCGAAGGGTGGGTTAAAGAGTCGAGATTGGAGGAAATAGAAGTAAAATAGTAGCTATGACAGTCGTCTTACTAGGAAGACTTTGTTAGACTACCGGGGACAAACAGGTGTCCTATGGTATATTTGGACAGTCGTTCGAAGTGTTGACTGAAATGACTACCACATGTGTCTGTAGGGGGAGACCGGAGTGCACACTGGAGTATGAGGTACAAAAAAAGTGTAGAGGTTCGACGCTGAAAATGGGTCTTATAGGACACAAGTGGAACAGACGGACGTTTTAAACCGAGTTTATAATCAAAGAGACTTAGGAAGGAACTAAGAAGAGTTGATTTCGGTAAAAGAAAGAAGTATTAGGGTGTCATAGAACTGACACTCCAACATGTTCTGTTCCTGACAGTATAAAAAGTGGTACAGGATCATGGATTTATCATGATTGGTGTGTCTTCAAACAGTGGTAAGTGACTCACTAAACTAGACTACCAGATTCACTCTATGGTACCTGAACAAAGATGCACGATTGGTCATTCATCTATTCATCTATAGAAGTGTATAATTGAAGTAATAAGGAAACTTGACCCGAAGATGGATATCAAATTCCAGGTCGGTCCGTGAGAATGAGAGAAATAACTTCTGACGAGTAGTATCGGAGGCCATATCTTATACCATCTTACGGTCTGTATCGCGTCGACCCAACTTAGGACTACCTTTTTCGAATTAGTTGGACACTGACCATTTTTTTTTTTTTTTTTTTTTGGACGAAAAAAAGGAAGTACGTTAAAGAAAGTTTCTGTTCATTTAAAAAGTTAACTCTATATGTATGACAGTTTGAGTGGGAAATTTCACAAGTCATGTTATTTAAATTTATATAGGTGTTCCAACACTTTGGTTGTAGTGATAGAGTAGGGTCTTGTAAAGTAGTGGAGTTTTTCTTTGTGACGTGGTAACCGTCAGTGGAGCAGGAGGCGAGTGGGTAGGTCGGGGACCTTTCGTAACTTGATAAAGACATAGATACTTAAACGGATAAGATTTACAGAGTTTATTTACTTTAGTATGCTAAACACCGGAAAACACTTTCTGTCGAATAAAATTTCTTTTTAGTCATTGTAACAGTTCATCTCAGATATTGTCTATGTCTTCGTTTTCCTTACTGTCATTATCGTATTTCTAGATCCCATCCCCACCCCGTCCGTCCTACGTCGGGTGTCAGGGACTCTGGACCTTATACAATGGAATGTACCCTTCGCCTTAATTCCGGTTATTACCTTTGTCCTTCTAATAGAGCTCAATAAACTTACCTGAGTCAAGATTAGTATATTTGAGAACTATGTCCTTCTGACTTCGTCTTCTCACCCGGTCTCTCTACACTTCCCTTTTCCTACGATGAGTGGTGACCAATGACCAACGAAACCTCTATCTCCTTCTACCAATGTTCGGTCCCTTGCAGTATCGGAGGCCTTTGTCTCGTCAGTCAAATGTCGGTCATTCTTTACTCTTAGAACTAGGATGTCGGAGTTCTTCGACTTACACGGTTGTTGGGTTTACTCACCCTTTGTCTCGGAAGTCTCTCCTTGACTCCGGACGGTTACGAAACCAAAAGCGAGGCACTCCAGGTACAGTCGTAACGCCGAATGTCTTTATCTTCTATTGTTAAACGTTACACAATCGGAGATTTATACACCGCTAAAAATACCGTCGTTAACTTTTGAGTATAGTTCACAACTACTCTTCTACGTCGGTGACCTTCAGAGTCTCTAAGGCCACCCTCATATTTTACCATGTTGGTGAAATCTTTTGTCACACTGTTAAATAATATGTCAATTTATATTTGAATGGTACATTGAGTTGTTTCGATGAGAATCCGTAACTGGGTCTTTTCTTTGATATAGGTGTCTTTCTAGAAATGTACTTACAAGTATCTTCAAAATAAGTATTATTGGGGTTTGACTTATATTGAATTTATAGATAGTTGTCTACTCACCCACTTAAATATGTGACACCATATGAGTACGTTGCCTTATAATAAATTGTTGTTTTTCCTTCTTGATAACTGTGTGTTTTTGTGTACCTACTTAGAGCTTTTGTAAATAGACTCGGTTTCTTCTGTCTGTTCTCATGTGTGACCCAAACTAAAAAGAGGGTAAATATACTTCACTATCTTATTCGTTTTGATTTGACATCACTATTTTAAAGTAATAGATAACATGCATTTAATATAAAGACTTGAGGGTATAAGTAAAGAGACTACATTCTCCCATTTGGTTCAGTCTCCAAGGACCGACATGTCGTCTTAGTGAACCCTTCGAAAATTTTTCGTGACTATAAGTCTTTTTTCATGATTATAATCCAAATGTTCGGGTTTCTAACAGTAAAATTAACAGGAACCAAACCCCGAATTCGTGACAGTAAAAGAAGTCTTTGAAAAATTGATAAAGATTATACGTGACACTATTAGTCTCGAAATTATTTCAATAACTCCCTTTTCAGACGTCAAAACAGAGGTACCTTTAACCGGAGACCAGAGATCCTTATCGTGGTAACTATTAACCTGATACCGAATCTTTAAAACTTCTACAACCTTCTCTACGGAAGTCAAGTCAAGTCAAGTCAGTGAGTCAGCACAGGCTGAGAAACTCTGGGGTACTTAGCGTCGTGCGGTCCAGAGGGACAGGTAGTGGTTGAGGGTCTCAAGTGAGACTGAGTTCCGGTAGCTCAGACACTACGGTAGGTCGGTAGAGTAGGAGCCAGTAGGGGAAGAGGAGGACGGGGGTTAGGGAGGGTCGTAGTCTCAGAAAAGGTTACTCAGTTGAGAAGTGTACTCCACCGGTTTCAGGACCTCAAAGTCGAAATCGTAGTAAGGAAGGTTTCTTTAGGGTCACAACTAGAGGAAGTCTTACCTGACCAACCTAGAGGAACGTCAGGTTCCCTGAGAGTTCTCAGAAGAGGTTGTGGTGTCAAATTTTCGTAGTTAAGAGGATCTTTCTATATTATCCACTATCTCTCAAACGGTATTATAATCTACCCTCAGAAAAAGATACTTCTTATTTACAAGTTATCGGTCAGAGTCAACAGAAGTGGTGATAGGGTTTACATCATTACAAGGGAAACTCCCGAAGGGTCCTCCGAGTCACCCATTTCTTAGACGGACGTTCCGTCCTCTGTGTCCTCTGTACCCAAACTAGGGACACAATTCTAGGGGACCTCCTCCTGACCGTTGGGTGAGGTCATAAGAACGGACCTCTTAGGGTACCTGTCTCCTCGGACCGCCCGATGTCAGGTACCCCAGTGTTTCTCAGTTTGTACTGACTTCACTGACTCGTACGTACGTTTATCTACATTTTCTATGTAACAGACTGAATATCTTTGGTGGAAGACTCTTTTGTATTAGTCTTATATGAACTTATAAAATGTTAAAACTTAAGTAAAACTTAAACATGATCAAGTTTACAGGTAAAAATGTGTTGTCTGGATTGACTGATTTTTCGACCGATAAAGAGAGAATTACCGGATAGGTTCTCCGTTCTCCGTTAAATGAAGTCGAAGATCTGAGAATTTTAATAACTTCGTAGATGCCTTCTTGGAAGAGACGGTCAAGAGTCACTTAGTGGTCCTTCTGAGTACTTAATTTACAAAACTTTGATCAGTTGTTAAGTTAGGTTCAACCATTAAAATTTTTGACAAAAAGAAAAACCTAATAGGTCTACGGTAGAGGAATAAAGAAACCAACAAACTAGTGGTAAAAAGACGAAGAGGTAACCTTCTCTCCGAACCTATGAACTCCCTTTGGTCTAGTATCAATTTGTTTAGACAAGTAAACACCCTTCTTCATTTTTGACAAATAATTTGTCACCAAAGTCTTAATAAGATGTTAGCGACTACTGTTCGAGAGACGTAGAACTGTGAAAACTGCACTCACTACATACACACACACACACACACACACACACACACACACACACACACACACAACTCCATCCCCACCCCTCTCTCTACCAATACTATTTGTCTAAATTGTCAAGTTTGGACTTTGTATTCTGATTAAGATAAAAATTTTCGACCACAAACGACTTCATCAAAAATAATAATAATAAATTGGACGATGGAGAATCAGTACCTCATCGATACTCGTGTTCAGTTACAGTAAGAAAATTTTTAATAGGGTCACCCCCGTTATCCCCGGAATCCTTTCTTTTGGGTGCGAACATGTTATTGTATACCGGATTGTTTAAGTATTCACTCACTGAAAAGAACGTCGACACCAAGTTTAATATCCGTAAAGTCTACGAACTACCACTGAAATTAAATGACACTCCTTCACATACGACTCGTAGACCTTCCTGTACTAAAATGAAATTAGTAAAACTAAATCCACTGTCATTAATGTTCATAGTAGTACCAGATACCTTTTTTGTAACTAAAATGACAATCAACGGTCCCGAACAAAGGTCGAAGATGGACCCCATAGAAAAAAAGAACCTGGTTCAGGCCAATTTAGTGGTAAGACTTTCAAAGAAACGATAAATTCACGGACCGTACTCGTACCTAAACATTGTTACCTTGTTTAGACACTTAGACAAATCGGTGTGACTATTGTACAATTTTCTAATTCTCATCACCATAAATTCCCTTGAAATTTTTCGTCACAAGTAGACTGAATCGTTCAAATACCGATTTATCTACATCGTTGAACTTTCGAGAACCCCATTGTTTGACAAAGACAAAGACTGAGACGGTCATCAAAACACTTTTCGGGGTCATCCCTAGGACGGTTCTTCCGGAATTCACACCTTACCCCGTTTACGGAACGAGAGTGGAGAAGTCAGTTGGATAAAAGACAAAATTTCCGTACTTTATCTTTCCAATCTTATTAGTAAATTGAGATTTAGGTTTCTTCTCTAAATTTGAGTTCCAGTTTTATAGAGTCGGTTGGTCTCCGAAAAGTTTGATCTCCCTTCTAGATCCTCCATACTTATGTGTATGAAGTTATACCTCTGTATTAATTCGTACGCACCGTGCACTATCTATGAGTCATTCATAAATAATTCACCTATTGTACTCTTAGGGTTGGGTAGTTTTGAAGGAATCTTTGACAAACAGATTGTCAAGATCGTAAATTTGGATTTGTTTATACTTGTTCAGTTACCAAATTTTTTTATCCGTCTCAGGGGGTTTCTGTGAAGAGATGACCAAGACGGTTATAGTATGGACACCCGAGAGACTCAGAGTATAAAAAACAGACATCTTACTTCTGGTATTGTATCAAAGAAAGACGTAGGGGTCTAACACCATTTCTAGTTTCCTAGTTTATCGTTACGAAGTATTTACCTTCCTACAACCTTTTACGTCGTAAAAGAGATAATAAGATAAAGACAAAAGGGTATTTTCTAAGAAATGGTCAACTCGATGGTCCCTCAGGGACGACCGAGTCTACCATTTCTTGAGCGGAAGATACGTCCTCTGTACTCAAACTAGGGACCCAGTCCTTCTATGGGATCTTTTCCTTTACCGTTGGGTGAGGTCATAAGAACGGACCTCTTAAGGTACCTCTCTCTTCGGACCCCCGATGGTCGATACCCCAACGTCTCTCAGTCTATACTGACACGTTGAAAGTGAAAGTGAAAAGTATTTTCTACGAGGGAAACAGAGACGAGCGGAGGGTGTATGGATGACTGTTTCCGTGAACTCTAGGTGAGTGAAGTAAAGAAGACCCGAAATGTTCACTGTCACGAAAGTCAGTACACTAACAGATCCTTCAGACGGGAACCAATAAAGTCTTTACTAATCCGGGTCGGGATAAGTCAACCTAAACAAGAGAGAATCCAATAGACGAAACTTCGTTAAAGAGAAAAATAAACGTTCCCCTTTATCGTCTTTGACTTCCTGTGGTTGTAACATAAAGGAATCTTAATCCCTGTACTCTCTGAAGTCGGACCTGGGACGACAATAGATTCGTTTGCTTCTTTTCAAATCACCAATACTCTCTGATGTTGACGTTTGTCGTTTTGACCCGTTAGGAACCCAGGGAAAAGTAATAAGATCACATTAATTAAACTGATTATTTTTGCAAAACTTGAATCTTCCCAATTTCCGGAATCATTTTTACCCCTACTAGTTAAAGGGGTGGGAAGGATAAGAGAAAAAGGGAACCGTAAACTGTTCGTAGTACGTACACACGCACGAGTCAGCGAAGTTAGGACAGCTTGAGAAACACTGGGGTACCTGACATCGGGCGGTCCGAGTACCTTAAGAGGTCCGTTCTTATGATCTCACCCAACGATACGGGAGGAGGTCCCCTAGAAGGACTGGGTCCCTAGTTCGGTTGGGACGTAACCGTCGACCCAAGAAATGGTGATCGTGGTGGACCCTTTGGGAACTCTTCGTCCCAATCGACTCTTAAGGGTCTCGGATGTCACTTCTGTAAATCACGATGCCTGAGGAACGTTTAAACACCAGACAGGAAGCCTAAGTAAGAACATCTTAGGTAGTTTCTGTCTAGAAATACTTCTTTTTGAGAGTATAATCTACGAAAATTATAGAATTAATAAATTTTTTAATTGTTAAAATTATATGAATCTCATATAAGACCTGACTATTTAATGTCTTATGAATTCCCCTAAAGACAGTATCCTTAAACTTGAAGTATAAGGAGTATATTTCTTAAGTACCACCGTCAGAGAGTTATGTTTAAGGGATAAGTTAATCTAAGGGTTAGTACTATTAGGGTAAGTGGAACGGTCACACACCAAAGCTTTTCCTTATATTGAATTAGAGTTGGTTACTAGATTCCCCTTTCCAGACGATTCTCCTCGTCCCCAAAGGTCCTCTCCGAAGAAACGAGGATTTTTTTAGTACTCCTTCTACACGTGGGAAATGCAGGACACCTGTCCCAACACAGGTCTACAGTGCGAGCCTCGACGACGTTGGCAGAACTGTAAGTGGGGTCCCTACTTGTGTTGGCCTTCGTGACGTCTCGATCCCCTCTATAGTCTCACCTCTTTTCCGAGGCTCTTTGACGCAAGGACCCTTTATTATTCAATACATTTGGAAGAAGTTATCCCAAAAGGATACTTGACGATTCAGTGAAGTCAGCACAGGCTGAGACACGCTGGGGTGTCTACCGTCGGGTGGACCGAGGCGGCAGGGACCCTAAGAGGTCCGTTCTTGTGACCTCACCCAACGGTAAAGGAAGAGGTCCCGTACTTTCACTTTTCACTTTCAGTTCAGCGAGTCACACAGGCTGACAATCGCTGGGGTACCTGACGTCGGATGGTCCGAGGAGGCAGGTACCCTAAAAGGTCCGTTCTCCTGACCTCACCCCACGGTAACGCGATACTTCGACATCAACTTTAGCGACATTGACTTTTAAACCCGCTGTCTTCGGGATTGAAATAGTAACTATTAGGTACGAATGTACGAGTAGAGAGACTTTAGCAAAGTTTTGTACATTAAACAACTATGTACCGGTCGGGAATATTTAAACGGACCTTCCTTTATACCTAGAGTCTCGTTTCTTTATTAAAAATATTTTCAAGCAGAACCTATTAGATGAGACGAACGAAGTCCACCCAACCAATTTCCTATTTTAATTGGTCTACTTTCACCTCCCTTTAGTTAGTTTAGATTACTCACGGGTCGGGGGATGGTCCTTAAATCCATCTATTTAATAAACACAATAAAAGTACTCCTTCTGACAAACATGAGTTAGTAGATAAAGATTTCCTTCATAAAAATTAAGGGTCGGACTATTGAGAATGACAATTATGAATCACGTCTCTTACACGAACTACTTAAACACAACTGAAAAGAAACGATCGGTTGTACTTCCGTCGATCTGTTACGGTTTTAGTCGTGATTTTGATAAAGAGTACTCATTGTCGTTATTATAAGAAAAGGAAATGTCTTGGAAATTAGGTTCTTAGAACTCGGATATATTTGTAAACAAGTTGTTATATGAGTCTTAGAGTCATAAACCAAGAACCCCTTTAAGTTGATCTAACTTCTTATACCTTTATTTTTATCTTGGGTCTTAGAACTAAGTATTATCAGAAACTTATGATAACAAGGGTGGATTGGTAAGTTCCTTTTATTTTTTAGTGTCTCCAAAGTCGTCCTATTTGTTGATTCGAAAAGGTTGGGGTTGACTACTAAGTAATAAAGAGAACGGAAAATTCTAATATAAATTAAAAAAGTAAAAATAATGTAAAATAAACTCTGTGACCCTCGAGACTTACGGTTTCCTACCCCTTTAACTCGACTAATACTAATAGAGTTATAGAACCTAGATGTTTTTTTTTAACCGTTATAAACTCCTTATTCCAAAGAAACCTATAAATGTCTCGGAGGACAACCTGATTTCATGATAGTTTTGTTGGAAAGAAAACCAAGAGTTTATTAAGAGACAGATTTAACTTTCACCCTTCTTTCAGTACCTTAGTTTAAAACCTCCCGATTTGTACTACTGCGTAAGTCAAAGGTTATAAGACTCCAAGTCGTCTAATACTTCTCTCGAAACTTAAGGTGATAAACCCTAAATCCTATTCAGTCGTCTTCCATTCATCCTCAAATTCTTTTAAATATCACTTTGATTCTAAAGTACTGAAATATAAATTATCTGTTGTTTGAGAGTAACTTGTGTTTATATTTATCAGACTAGTACTTAATTAGTAAAGGTTTATTTTGATCTGGGTGGTCCCAGAGTTTGACTGTTGTAAAACCAATTAAGTAACAACCAAAAACTAGGTGTTCCCCAAACTTGACTTCATAGAAGAATCTTTCATTATCATGATGTAATTTTTTCGTTAAAATAAATTGAGTAAGACAAATACACAGGGAGGTAAGTCCGGATACAACCGGTTCCCGGACTAAGACAGGTCGTGTGTTGATCAGTCAAGAGTCTTTCGTAGAACTGTAACTTCTGGGATGATTCTATAAGGGTGTACAGGGATTTCGACTCAAATGTCCCCCTCTTTTTTACGTCTAAAAGGAAATCAAGTGTAAAATACGGAAGGTGGTTTAAAATAAGAATTAGTAGGAACGGTCCCTGGATGTGACGTCGACACTACAGTATTCGACGTATTTATCTGTGTAATTTCGACTTCGAATTGTACCTTTGGGTTCATGGTGTCCTTTGCCTAGATCTAAATTATATACAATGGTGAATGTAAAGTCACCTTACAGTTTAACACACATAATAGTCCGCATATGTAAACAGAAAAAAAATTCTAATCCGTTCTAGACAAGTAGACAGGCAGAGAATGGAAATTTGAACGAGACTTTATTGTTGACTACCCATTAAAGATTAAAAGTTTCTTGAAATAATAATGAATCATGTAATTGCTGAGTAGAGTGTTGACGGTATACTCTATTAGACCAATTCACAATAATAGGAGTCGTAACAGTTAAAGAGATTCGGTGAGTTGACTTAACCATAATCTTAGATATTAATCTTAGATAGGGACCAAAAAGTAGGTTGTTAGAAGGGAGATGTGGTCTCGACAAAAGAATGTATAAGAAAAGAATGTTTCGACAAAAGAAAGAATAAGGATTTTATACACACCTAATAGGAAAGATTGGGTTGACTAAAGATAATTTTATAATAATGACAGAAGTGTAAATAAAAGGACATGACAGAGTTATTCTTGACTTAGTATTCGATTTAGGGGTAAAGAGTCATATTGAAGAGAAATCATAACGATATTTAATAAGTTATCTAAATAGGACATAGGGTTGAAGTAACACCTCATATAGAAGGGGTGTGAATTCATAAAATATAAATAATGAAAAACCGGGTCTTATACCAAGTCAAGTCAGCGAGTCAGTACAGACTGAGAAACGCTGGGGTACTTGGTGTCGTGCGGTCCGGAGGGACAGGTAGTGGTTGAGGACCTCAGGTGGGTTTGGGTACAGGTAGTTCAGCCACTACGGTAGGTTGGTAGAGTAGGAGACAGTAGGGGAAGAGGAGGACGGGAGTTAGAAAGGGTCGTAGTCCCAGAAAAGGTTACTCAGTCGAGAAGCGTAGTCCACCGGTTTCATAACCTCAAAGTCGAAGTTGTAGTCAGGAAGGTTTCTTGTGGATCCAGACTAGAGGAAATCCTACCTGACCAACCTAGAGGAACGTCAGGTTCCCTGAGAGTTCTCAGAAGAGGTTGTGGTGTCAAGTTTTCGTATTTAAGAAACCGTAAGTCGAAAGAAATATCAGGTTGAGAGTGTAGGTATGTACTGGTGACCTTTTTGGTATCGGAACTGATCTGCCTGGAAACAACCGCTTCATTACGAAGATGAAAAATTATACGACAGATCCAACCAGTATTGAAAGGAAGGTTCCTCATTCGCAGAAAATTAAAGTACCGACGTCAGTGGTAGACGTCATTAAAACCTCGGGTCTTTTTATTTCAGTCGGTGACAAAGGGGTAGATAACCGGTACTTCACTACCCTGGTCTACGGTACTAGAATCAAAAGACTTACAACTCGAAATTCGGTTTAAAAGTGAGAGGAGAAAGTGAAAATAGTTCTCCGAGAAATCAAAAAGAAGTGAAAGACGGCATTCCCACCACAGTAGACGTATAGACTCCAATAACTATAAAGAGGACCGTTAGAACTAAGGTCGAACACGAAGGAGGTCGGGTCGCGAAGAGTACTACATTAGACGTATATTGAATTTATTCGTCCCACTGTTATATGTCGGAACTGTATGAGGAAAAGGACAAACATTGGTCAGACAACAAGGTACAGGTCAAGATTCACAACGAAGGACTGGACGTATGTCCGGAGAGTTCTCCGTCCGGTCCATCAGGTCATAAGGTAGAGAAAGTCTTAAGAGGTGTCAAATAACACTAGGTGTGTCAGTTTCCGAAACCATATCAGTTATTTCGTCTTTATCTACAAAAAGACCTTAAGAGAACGAAAAAGCTACTAGGTCACCTACAAGCGTTAAACTCGAGACCAATAAGACGGGAAAGGTTTTGGTCGGACTTGTAGACCTTCAAGTGCCAAGTACATAACGAATTCGGACAGAACCTCTTAAAATTCGTAATGAAATGATCGTACACTCTATTCATGTTAACACGTCATCAAACTCGTAAGAAACCGTAACGGAAAGAAACCCTAACCTTACTTTTGACTGGAAAAGGTCAGGACACCGGTGACGACTCAAAAGGTTTAAACGACTGTATAACTCACGTCGTGAAAGTGTCACAGTAGAAAGTACTAAACTTTATCGAGTTGACCTTAAGGTAGTGGAAGTGATCGAAACAAGTATCACTACAAAGGATTCCGGGTGAACTGAAGTGTACGGTCCTACAGACCGAGATCCACTCACTAGTGCGGTAGCACTAATAGACCCAGCACTTCTAGATTTTCATGTCAAGAAGGTACATAAGAACAATGGAGAAGAATTATAGAAGACGAAGACAATCCAGGTATGGTAAAGACAGGAGATAGCTCGGGTAGAAACGTACTTTACAAGGGAACCATAGAGATTAAAAGAACTTCTCTAGAGATCAGAAAGGGTAAGACAACAAAAGGAGATAAAGAAACGTAACTAGGACTCCTTCCGAAAGAATAGAGAGGAACGATAAGAAACCTTGAGACGTAAGTCTACCCATATAGAAAGGAAAAGAGGGAACTAAAAGCGAAGGGAAGAAAAGTGTCGATAAACCAATTAAGTAGTTAGTGTCTTATACCAATTAAGTAGTATTTATATAGTGCGAGGAAACTTTTCTAACGCTTAATATGTCAACAAGTTATACCATAAGGTTTTAAAAATTAATGTTTTACCACCAACTATCACAGTTAGTAAGATGTATAAACGACACAAGAACACATCGAATAACCAAGAGTTCGACACCATGTCCACCCGGTAGTTTTTGAGAGATTTATAGGTAAATTATTGATGTTGATTAGAAATTCCATGATTATGAATGGTTTGAAATTACATCCTAGTTTTTACTTATATATGGTGATGGACTCTCTTAATACTTTTATGATGAGGAAAATACAAAATATATACGTATTCCGATCTAAAGTAAGTATACATTACTTAATTTACTGTGTGACATCGTCTATCTTACCTTCTCGTATTCACTCTTGTATCAATAGGAAATAATTTAATATAAATATTATTTGTCTAATAAAAAATTTACATTTTTTAAGTTCTATATTTGTTGACTTAACTTGGTTCAGATGTACTATTTTAATAGTTTTAAAAGACTTTAAGGATATTCGATAGGGTAAATTCTCCCCCACATCTATTATTCTTTATAAGTGTGAGATGAGTCGACAACTTTACCAACTCGGTTGAAATGATGACAGGGTACGTTCTTTAGGTTTGTGGTTGTTTGGTCCAAGAGACATTCAGAGAAGTAATAATACGAGAGATTATGTTGTTTCATGAAATAGACCGTAGTTTTAAAATAATTATGAGACAAGTGTGACGAGAACGTTGTTTGTGAAGAAACACGTACTCAAAAGGTATACCCGACGTTATATACGGTAATCTCCTACTTATATAACTATGTTCGTTTTTTTTTTTTTGTCCGTTTAATTAAGGCCTTGGATCAATGTCTATTTTCTACGGTAAAGGAATAAAAACTTTACGTTGAACATATTTTACAGTGTAACCCGAAATAAACACCTCCTTTTCGTACGACGTTCGAGTATTTTTACTAAAAGGATTGAACTGTAAAACAAGTAACGTTTTTACGACTTGTCTTAACACCCGTTGAAGTAAGGTGACGAAGACCGATCAGGTCAGTCATGTAGAATTACAATGGTAACTTCTACTTACTTGGTGGGTTCCAAAATCGTTGAACTAAGGTTTTTAGAGACATTACAAAACCATTTTTACGTTTCTCGGTTTCAAACTTTAAAGGACCTAGTCTTTCTTATGGGAAAGGGTCCTCCTGAACTTCATGAAGGAAAAAGACTAACTCAACAATAAGATGTTTGGGAGGAACTTTTAGAACCATGGGGACGGTCTTTAACCTCTTATTTTCCTTCTGCGCCATTCGGGAAGAATTAACAATAGGTATTTTTAACAGTATCCATGTATAAAGTAACTCATTAATAAACGACCTTGTGGACTAGGTTATCTTCTCTGTAAAAATGTGTATTCTACTAAAGAGAGAGTTAGTCGTGTAGATTCGGTCAGATGAAGGTGTCAAGTCTGACTTCGACTTCATTTTGAAAAAGGTTCATTGACCTATTTTACGTTTTTAATTTCGTTCAATGTTACCAATACGTCCCGTGTTCGACTTACTTAAGTTCTAAACACACACAAATAAAAATAACTTAACCACCCATTGCCAAATACTCCAATCTGAATCGAGACCTATAAAGGTACGTGCGACTGTCTTTGTCGTATGACGGGGATTTTAAGACTATACTGTAAGTAAGAAACTTTTATCGTGTGCGAAAAAGGTAGTGGAACGTCGGGTCGTGGGCTACATATATCCCGTTAAGTGTCTATGATTTACCTTCTTATTTTTTCCTTATTTATCACACCTGAAAAACCATTTACTTCGGAAAGAAGAGAACCTTCTGTATTGACAAGTAAAAGTATGTCTCACGAGTCTTCCTTTTTGTCTTTAATTACCTTTTCTAATGAAGAAATTGGGGTAAAAAATTTTTTGGATCTGAGATTGAGGAGAGACCTTAAATTTCTGACCAGAACTTTATGGAAACAGGGGTCGTAAAACCTTAATTTCGTCATAATATGACGTAGGACCAGAAGGGACCACCGAGTCGTCATTTCTTAGACGGACGGTTACGTCCTCCGTACCCAAGTCAGGGACCCACCCCTTCTAAGGGACCTCTTCCTTTACCGTTGGGTGAGGTCATAAGAACGGACCTCTTAGGTACCTGTCTCTTAGATGACAGGCACCCCGACGTTCTCAGACTGTGTTGAATCGTTGATTTGGTGGTGGTGGTATGATCATACTCCCTAGACCCTACACAAAAGGAGAGATCATTACAATTAATAGTAGATGGATCATTTTAAGATTTGGGTATTTGAAAATAAGGATTGTACACAGTAAGGAAGATATCCTTAATAGGACTCCTTTATTACAGATTTAAGACCGATATTATCACAATAAATATTATCGGGGTTTAAATTCCGTATTATTTAGGTGTTTACACTATACTTTCTATTAATTTCTAAATGTCGTCAGTCTATTTACGAATTAGTTCTTTGGGAGACTTTAGGTTATCCTCTGGAAACACCACAAAATTGAATTGTAGTAGGATGGATTGGGGGAGATATTACTGTCAGAATTCCCGTTGTCGGATGTAAAGACCATACCTAAGGACCACGACCACTTTTGTTTCTCCTGAAATAAGGGTTTCTTAGACAAGGAAAAATACGTCTATCTAAGTCAAGAGGTTAATTTTCTGTAACCGTCTTTCTTAAAAAAAAAATTTCTAAGTTTATATGTTGATATGATATGACAGATATTCCCTGAGTGAGTGAAGTCTAAGTTTTCGTGTTTGTCCAACTTTCATTTTCGTACCTTTTTTATATCAGGTACGTTTATCATTGGTTTACTCTCGACCTTAACGATACATTCATAACCCATTTTATCTAAAATCCAGTTCTTTGTTTCTTCCTACAACATATAACCGTTTTCCCAGTTGTGTAGTTCTTCTGTATTTTTAATATTTGTACACGTGTGGATTTTTGTCTCGGGGTTCTACTTCGTTTTGAACTGTCTGAACTTCCCTCTTTATTCTTCAAGGTATTTATCATGGGATGAGACTCATTACCTAATTTGATGATCTGTCTTCTAGTTATTCTTCTGTCTCCTGACCTCACTATGACGATTGATTGATCGGGACTCTGTGTATGTGTCTTGTAAGGTGGGTTGTTATTTCTTGTGTATGATAACAGTTCACGTAAACTTTGTAAAAGGTCCCATCTGGTATGTAATCCGGTGTTTTACCCAGAGTCGTGTAAAATTTACTAACTTTAATATGCTAAGAAGTCTGGTGTACCTTACTTTGATGTTTAGTTATCGTCTTCTTTTTGACATTGAGTGTTAATACACCTTTAATTTGTTGTGTAAGAACTTATTGGTTATCCAGTTTCTTCCTTAATATACTCTTTATTTTATGATTAACTTACTTTTACTTAGGTTCCTGAGACTTCCTACTTTAACTTAGTGATTTTGATTACATTTTTATATGTATAAGTGTACCCTTCTACTAGTGTAATGTCGTTAAAATTTTTTCTTTTTCCAGTCGACTTTTTTACATCTGCCCGTATCTTCCTAGGGTAATTTTATGGAGTATGTGTGTATGAGTGTGTCGCCTTTTCATAGACTTGTCTAGTACCTTTTACAGGTGATATTTCTAGAAATCAACTAGTGAAAACTATAATACAAATAGAAAGACAAATAGACATAAAAGATTAAAAGGGATTACTTATACATAACTCACTTAAAATTTAATTTTAAATTGTTTTTCATTTTAATTTACTTTTTATTTACGATTATACTCCTTTATAACGTGTACACCAAAAACCTATCTTAATAAAGAAATCAATGATAGGAAATTTTGTATTTAAGTGACTTTGTTCGTTTACTTCTTTTCCTTTATCTCTACTAAATTTTGGTCGTTTTATAAGTGTCCGTATTTTAATAATGTACTACGTCTGAAAACTTCTTAAAATATTAGACTTATAGATCGATGACGGCACTAGAGAGAAACTATACTAAATATAAACCCATTGAGGCCAAAGTTCCTCTTTCATTTGTATGGGAGCGTAATTCTTCGTGATAAAGTCCACTTAGTAATAAAGTGTCGATGGTCATAAACTTCGTCCGTAAAGTTCTACTAACTAGGAGACCCCTTTTCTTTCCTTAAAGGGGAAAAACTGTTAGACCCCGAGAAATCCTGAGAGTCGTCACGAACGGAACAAAGTGTAACAACCTTTAGGGTGAACCGTAATCTAATCTAAGTGTCTATTTTTACAATACCCTTATTTTGTAAGTTTATGGAAAAAAAGGAGACCTCGGAATAGAAATAAGATTATACTCTTTTGAAAATAGTAGAGGTTCAGTACACATTTAAACAATTCCTTTTTAAGTTCAGTATTTTACATTTAGTTTAGTATTTTATACCTGAATTGACCGTTGTCTTTTCGTTCTTCTCCGAGGAAAACAGAGACAAAGACTGTTTGTGCCTAATAGAAATACTTTCTTGATTCGAACTCCTGATAAGACGGGACAGTGTCTTGTTTGTCCCTTTGACTGTCACGAAAGAAGATGATAAAAAGACATTATATTTTACAATAAGTCACCCTTTTAAACAATTCTAAGGTTTAAAATTTTCCGTGTTCCTATTTATTTCTAATTAAATACAAACGTTTTGTAAGTTTTAAAGAGTTTTCTTCAGGTCAAGGTGTACTGGGGACTGTACTGAATCGGAACGTAGGACAAAGAGTGATCGAAACAAGAGTCTCTTTTCCTGGAGCAGAAAAAGGGAATGGGTGCTACGATGGAAAAGATCAAAATCGATTCACTACCTGGAAGGGGTAATAACATACACTTCATGCGACAGGAGAGGTCGGTGTTCGTCCTTGAAGAATTACACACAATTGACATAAAATATGAATAAAATTCTGGTTGTCATTTTACTTTAACGTATTTACTTCCTTCCCTTTTTACTGTTAAATATTACAGAGTCTCGATGAATCTTTCATTAATGTCCAAAGGAGGATCTATACCCAGGGACTTTTAGTTCTGGTTTTACTAGACCGAAAGAGACAGGTCTCCTATAGATACTGAATTTGACTACCTTTTCCTCGAAGAGTTGACTTTAAAAAACGAACAAAAAGCGGTGAGAGGAATCTAATATATATGAAGGTATCCGTCTTTTTTTGGAAAGGAGTTTGTATAAGGTCACGTGACACATATAATCTGAGTTACTTAAAACACTTAAGTACAAAAATTAACAATCCCCTTCGTGTGACTAACTTTGGTGGGTGGGACCGGTCCATGGTATCATTGATAAACGTACTCAACAAAATACTGTCCTCTAGGACTCTTCCTTATGCCTTGATTATTCGGTGGCGGTTGGCCTTCTCAAGCTCTTTCCAGATTTCCTCTGTGACGCACAGGCAGGTGAAGGGCCTTAGGGGGAACGATCGTAGGCAGAACCGACTCGCTACGCACGCGGTGGTCCTTTCTGAGACTTAATCTTACTGACGGGTTTTTCGTGGGCCTTTGATTAGGGTAGTGGTATTTTGGACTGTAACGCTCGGTGCACCGTCTCGTCAAGAGGACCCAAAGGAATGGGATGGCGAGAGGTCGGCCCACGGGAAAGGATTATTTTAGAGAACGAAACAGTCGTGTACACAGAGGAGTCTGTTAAGTAAAGACTCACAATCTGTTCTCGGGTCAAAGCCCGGGACCTTCCCCAGGGAGAAGGACGTTGTATTACTAAGGAACGTCTCAAGTCTGAGGTTTATGCGTGACCCTCCTTCTAGGTCGGCACTCTGGTCGTGTCCGAGGAGAGATTAACGGTCACATTACGGTCTACTTACGGTCGACTTACTCGCATTACGGTCGACTTCTCCAGTCATCGGTTTAGTCTGGACCCGACTTCGACCGCAAAATAGGGGGATGTCTGGGTGTCGAGAAATTATGAGTTAGGTGATCGTAAACGAATAAAGTCAAAGATGGTGATGGTTTTGTTCTGTCAAAACTAAACTAAAGATAATAGAAAGAATCTTTAGTATTCACTATAATTAAATAAAAAACAAGAAGTAAAAAATTAAATTTTTGTAAAAAATTAACTTCCTATTCACGAAATGTCTGAAAACAGCAAAAGACAGTATGTAGTGGTTCTTAGTCGGTATCCATATGGGTACAGGGGACGGAGGGTCTGGAGGGAGAGTCGAGGGAGGGGTGGGAGGTGGGAAGTGGGACAGCGTCTCGGGGACAAACTCAAGGGACTCAGTATGTCGTGTAAGGGTAACCGATAGACAAAATGTGTACCATAACATTTAAAGATACAATGAGAGACGTATGTAGAGGGGAAGGGGGAGGAGAGGAGGGTGGAACAGGTGTCCAGACAAGAGGTACAGACAAAGAGGTAACGACGGGACTTTTATTTAAGTAGTCACGGTAGAGAAGTCTAAGGTATTTATACACAGTCATATACTATAAATATAAAAAGAAAGACTGAATATAATATGAGACACATTACCTGAGATCAAAGTAGGTAAAGTAATCTTGTCTTAGTTTACGGAAGGAAAAATACCGACTCATCATAAGGTGACATGTATACATGGTGTCGAAGAAATAGGTAAGTAGACAGTTACCTGTAGATCCAACGAAGGTACAAGATCGATAATTTTTATGTCGACGTCACTTGTGACCCCCATGTACACAGAAAAAGTCAAAACTAAAGGAATCCCATATACGGATGTTCACCCTAACGACCCAGTATACCACCAAAATAAGGATCGAAAAATTCCTCAGAGGTAGGGTGGAAGGTACCACCGACCTAGTCAAATATAAGGGTGGTCGTTACGTTCTCTCAAGGGAAAAGAGGTGTGGGAGAGGTCGTAAATAACAAACATCTGAGAAACTACCGGTAAGACTGACCACACTCCACCATAGAGTAACATCAAAACTAAACGTAAAGAGATTACTACTCACTACAACTGGTAGAAAAGTACATGAACAATCGGTGGACATACAGAAAAAACCTCTTTACAGAGAAGTCCAGGGAAAGAGTGAAAAACTGACCCAACAAACGAAAAAACTATGACTCAACATATTCGAGGAACATGTAAAACTTTTAATTAAGAAATAGTCAACAAAGGGAACGATAATAAAAGAGGGTAAGACTCCCAACAGAAAAGTGGAACAATCATCAAAGGAAACGACACGTTTTCGAAAATTCAAATTAATCCAGGGTGAACAAGTAAAACAAAAATAAAGGTAATGAGATCCTCCACCCAGTATCTTATAGAACGAATCTAAATACAGTAGCTCACAAGACGGGTACAAGAGGAGATTCTCAAATTATCAAAATGTAACTGTAATCACCAGAATTTAAATCCGGAAATTAGGTAAAACTCAAATAGAAACACATACCGTAATCCATCACTAGATTAATGTAAGAAAACGTGTATCGACATGTCAAAAGGGTCGTGGTGAATAACTTTTCCGACAGAAACGGGGTAACATATAAGTACGGAGGAAACAATTTTTATTTCGTATTCACGTACCCAAGTAGAGACCCAATAGACCCAAGAGATAGAACAAGGTAACCAGATATAAAGACAAAAACACGGTCATAGTATGACAGAACTACTGACATCGAAACATCATATCAGAAAGAGTTCTGACGAAACCTATAAACCCCAGAAAACACAAAGGTATACTTAACACTTTAAAAAAAGTAAGATCAAGACATTTTTTTCGGAAACCATAAACTATCAAGTCAAGTCAAGTCAGGGAGTCAACACAGACTGAGAAACGTTGGGGTACTTGGTGTCGTGTGGTCCGGAGGGACAGGTAGTGGTTGAGGACCTCAAATGGGTCTGAGTACAAGTAACACAGTCGTTACGGTACGTTGGTAGAGTAGGAGGTAGTAAGGGAAGAGGAGGACGGGAGTCAGAAAGGGTATCCCTATCGTATTTTAGACATCTGACGTAAACCATCATATCAGTAAAAGTGTTATAACTAAGAAGGGTGGGTCCTTGTACCTTATAGAGAGGTAGACAAATACAACAGAACCTAAAGAAAGTAGTCACAGAATATCAAAAGGTATATGTCCAGAAAACAAAGGAATCCATCCAAATATGGATCTATAAAATGAGAAAAACAAAGTCACCACTTATCATAACTAAGGAATTAAAGAGAAAGATTAAAAAGTAACAATCATATATCTTCGTGTTCACTAAAGACACATAACTGGAACATAGGACGCTGAAACGACTTAAACGACTAACCGAGATCATTAAAAGACTATGATAGAAATCACAAAAGATACATGTCATAGTACAGTAGACGTTTGTCACCCTCGAAATAAAGAAGTAAAGACTAGACCTAAGGAAAATGAAGAAAAAAAAGAGATTAACGATATCGATCCTGAAGGGTTTTGATACAACTTATTATCACCACTCTCACCTGTGGGAACAGAACAAGGACTAGAATCTCCTTTTCGAAATTAAAAAGTCGTAACTCTTATTACAAACGACACCCGAAAAGTATATACCGGAAATGATACAACTCAATCCAAGGAAGATACGGGTAAAGAATTTCTCAAAAATAGTATTTACCTACAACCTAAAACAGTTTCAGAGAAAGAAAGACGTAGATAACTCTACTAGTATACCAAAGATAGAAAGTCAAACAACTATACCACATAGTGCAACTAACTAAACGTATATGACTTCTTAGGAACGTAGGGACCTTATTTGGGTTGAACCAGTACCACATACTCGAAGAATTATACAACAACCGAAGACAAACGATCTTAAAACAACTCCTAAAAACGTAGATACAAGTAGTTACTATAACCGGACATTAAAAGAAAAAAAGTACAACAGAAAAGGATCAAAACCATAGTCCCACTAACACCGGAGTATCTTACTCAAACCTTCACAGGGAAGGAGACGTTAAAAGACCTCCTCAAAGTCTTTTTATCCGTAATCGAGAAGAGACTTACGAACTATCTTAAGGAGACGCTTCGGTAGACTGGGACCCAAAAACAAACCCCTCCAAAAAAAGTAATAACGTCATTCAAAATAATTTGTTACAGAGTCTATATATAACATGTTTATTCAATAGAATTTTGTAAAACAAAAATTAAACCGACGTGACCCAGAATCAACGTCATGAACCCCAGAAACAGTATCGTCCCCTCTAAAAACTAGTGACAAAGGTAAAGTCATAAACATTAACCCAACAAGTACTAAAGATAAAAAGGACCAATTCAAATCCTCCGACTGGAAAAGATTCATAGACAGGTAAAGGAGATCCAACAGGTAAAATAATCGTATATCAACGAGTATTATAAGAGAATACTAAGAAACATAAAGACACAACAGACAACATTGGAGAGGAAAAAGCACAGATTAAAATAACTAACCTAAAAGGAGGGAAAAAAAGAACTACTCAGACTGATCACCAAACAGTTAAAACAATTAGAAGAGTTTCTTGGTCGAAAATCAAAATAATTAGAAACAATAATAAAAGAAGTAAAGAAAAAGTAAATAAAGACGAGACTAAAAATGTTAGAGGAAGAAAGACGACTGAAACCCCCAAAAACAAGAAGAAAAGGGTCGACGAAATCTACATCTCAATCCGACAGATAAGCTACGAAAAGAACGAAAAACTCGATACTAACATACCGATATTTGGAGGGAGAATCTCGACGAAAACGACTCAGGGTATCCAAAACCCAGTAGCACAAAAGTAATAGTAACGGAAGATCCTTAGAAAACTAAAAAAAAAGTTACAGAAGTCATTGGAGAAACAATAAATCGTTACATAACGAATTAGAGGTACTCAAACACAAAAAAACGACAAAAAAGGGGACATCAACTATAGATCAGAGTATCGTAACATCAGTCTCTTCTATGACTATGTTAAAGTTAAAAGAATTTAAATGACTCCGAACTGAACACTGGGTTCTACACCAGATGGGACCTCTTACAAGGTACACGTGAACTCTTCTTTCACATAAGAAGACGTAAACCTACCTTTCAGGACTTCTATAGTTAATCCAGGAAAACCAGATTACAAAGTAAATTCCAAACACAAAGGAATGACTCAGAGACAAAACTACTAGGCAGGTAACTACTGTCCCGCCACAATTTTCAGGGGACGATAATAACACAACGACAGTTAGAGAGGAGAATACGGAAAGCACAAACGGAGTACATAACTCTACGAGGACACAACACACGTATGTGTGAGTGTTAACAATACAGAAGAAGAACCTAACTAGGCAACTAGTAATACATAAACGGAGAAACAGAGAATACTATAAGGAATAAAATTTCAGATAAAACAGACTTTACTCCTAGTGGTGAGATCGAGAAAACCAAAGGTAAGCGTACCTTATAGAAAAAGGTAGGAAAATGAAAGTCAGACGTACACAGAGATCCAGACTTCACCCGGAGGACATCCGTCGTATATATACCCAGAACAAAAACATAGGTAAGTCAGTCAGAGATAGAAAACCAACCACGGAAATTAGGTAAATGCAAATTCTATTAATAACTATGTATACAAGGAGAACCGTAAAAGAACTAACAAAACCCAAACAAAAACATCCAGAAAGGAAAGAGAACATAAATGACCGATACATTCAGGGAAATCATAAACAACGTTCCGACCAAACCACCACGACTTAAGAGAAATTAAAGACGAACAGGTATTTCAAAAACTAAAGAGGTAATTAAAGCTTACTCTAGAAAAGGTCCATATCATTAACACCAACATACAAAAAGACAAAGTCATGAAATTTATATAGGACGGTAAGGGAAGACCGGACATCTCAAAGACGACGTTCTAGTCGACAATTAGTATACCCAAAAGGGAACATACAATGAACAACGAAAAGGGAACGACGAAAATTATGAGAAAGAAACACGAATCAGAGACAATCGAACTAATTATACACAGAGCTACACAAAGAGGAACCCAAATTAGATATCACCTGAGAGACACGAAGGACCTGAACTAACTGACAAAGGAAAGGGTACAACCCGTTCAAAAGTTGATATTAAAGAAGTTTTTAAAAGAGTCACGGAAAGAAATAAAGAAGAAGGAAACGCCGGGGATATTGAGCTTATAGCCACGTAAATTATAGTAGGGTTTCCAGAGACTCCGAAAGGAGTTAAGGAAAGTAAGAAAAGGAAAATGACACGAGAAGTCGTCAATAAAGGTGGTAAGATAGGAGGTCGAGTGAATAGGTAAGGAGACGGAGTCAATAAGACGATAACCAAGGAGGTTTACACGAAAATTAACGTCATTAACACAAGAAGTAGAGACAAACGAAGAAGAAATAAAGAAGATACACTAGCATAAAGAAATAAAGAAGAACCACTAACATAATTGACAATTTACGAAGAACGTAAAGGAGGTAAGATAAACGTTCAGGAGTCTCGTAGAAATGGTGTAATAAGACTTAAGAAAAAGTCCCTCTAACGCATAAAGGAGAAGCAAATAAACCAGAACACTCAACGATGGAAGGGAAAGTAAACCAACATAAAAAGACAGAATTGGACGAGGTGAACTCGAGAGGAAAAGGGTCCGAAATTCCAACATAATGAAGAAGAAAAACTAAAAACGGGAACCTCCCTTTACAACCGACCTACTAAACACGACTAAGGAACAACCCCCACTGAACACGGGCACAGGATCACCTTCCTCTAGTTCATCTATTAATGTCTTTATAACCCTGTATATGTGTGTGTGAAGGTGTGTACGTCAATGTTGGTTTCACAAGATTTCTTTTCTTATGTCCTCTAACTGAACCACTCGTTTCCTTTGGTCACCACTAGAGTTGGTTGACTTTCGTGTCAATGGATTGCGAGTTAGACCTTTAAATCGTACTCGTCTTCCGACTGACCCCTTATATCGTATCTCTCGAGTTGTTAAATTGGATGAACCACTTTCTTCTTTCGTACTTCCCTTTTCCCCTCTTATTTTTTCTCTCTTTTTTCTTTCTCCTCTTCCCTCCTTTTTCTCCTTTCCTCTTCTCCTAAATTTTTTACTTTTCTCTCTCTTTTTTCTTTTTTATCTTTTCGTTTCTACTTATCTATACACACCTTTTCTAAATATATTTAAGTCCTTATCGATGTCGACCATTTCTTGTCATCCTTTTCATCAACTTACATAGGTTTTGTTTTAAATTTTTTTTTGGGAAGTTCTTTTTTCTTTTTTTTGTCACTCTTTCTCTTTTTTTGGATTTAAAAAAAAAAAATGTTCTTTGTGTTTCTCCTTTTGAGGTGTTGTGGTGTTTTCCGATTATACCTCCATCTTTATACATCCCCCTTATTTGGCACATTAAATATTCCCTTTTTTTTAGAATTTCACTTAAAAAAAAATTGTTCCTTTTGACGTGTCGTGACCTTTTTCGATTACATTACCACCTTTATACAACCCCTTATCCGTCACACTAAATTTTCTTCTTTCTTAGAATTCTACTGGAAATATATTTATATATTTACCTTTTGTTTTTCCTCTTGAGGTGTCTTGACGATTTACGATCACACTTCCACCTCTATACAACCCCCCTTATTTGTCACACTAAATATTTTCTTTTTTTTTCTTTTTTACGTTTTCCTTTTTATAAAAAATTTCCCAAAGGTTCCAGCATCAAGAGTCAACACCTCAAACTGGGACACTTACTCGCCAACCCATCTCCGGACACTACAAAAGGACCAACCGTCTCGAGCACGGACACAAGACCAACTACCTTACCTAGAGGAGAGAGACTTTCCGTCACGTCACAGGTCATCATCCAAAACCTCACAGATACCCAAGTCGTACGGAAACCCGTCACCAAGGTCGAAAGTGCCACCCGTGTAGATAAAGACGTCGACGAAGTTTCACCGAGAGAGCCGTATTGACGTCACGGCGGTCAGGGGACGAACAGGGGCCCTAGCAACGACCACGAAGACAAGGGGATAGGGCGGGACACGACGACCGGCTTTGAACGGTCCATCCAAGAACACACCTAGGGAGACACAGCACCGCTGAACACACCCGAAGGGAGTCGGGGGATTCGAGTGGAAGACCCAGCGTCTCGACACACATGAACTGAGGCAGGGGCTCCAGGTGGGAGACACACGTGAACAAAGCCGAGGGGCCCGCCCGGAGACATAGCGCCCCGGTCACACTTGAACAAAGCCGAGGGTACGGGTGGGAGACGTAGTGCCCCGAATGCACGTGAACGAAGTAGAGTGACGGACGTACGAAACAGTTCCCGAATAAACAAGAAAGGCGACACGACCGACAAGAGGTAAAAATTCATTGTATTGGGTTATTTTTTAACCTTATGTCTTTTCAGTACAACTCCTGTTCTTATTTGTAAAGTCAATTATAGTTGACTCGACGTATACTGTCTCACATCATAACCCATATAAAAAGGTAGACAACAAGAGTTGGATCGTAAGTCTCTATACTCTATATATGAGCGAGTAAGTCACTCATATCTTTGTCACACGTACTGTACATTATTACATGGAATCAGTACTCACAACTAATATTTAATTATTCATTTGTCTAGAAGATCGTATCCAAACCCACAGTAATTCACTTAGACGAAGAATTGAGATAAAATAGGGTCACCGTCTAAACAGATAAGGTATCACAAAGTGTCACACGGAACTATGTCTCGTCTGACAGTTAAGTCAAGTCAAGTCAGCGAGTCGGCACAGGTTGAGAAACTCTGGGGTACTTATCGTCGTGCGGTCCGGAGGGACAGGTAGTGGTTGAGGGCTTCAAAAGAGTTTGAGTACAGGTAGTTTAGCCACTACGGTAGGTCGGTAGAGTAGGAGACAGCAGGGAAAGAGGAGGACGGGAGTTAGGGAGGGTCGTAGTCCCAGAAAAGGTTACTCAGTTGAGAAGTGTACTCAACCGGTTTTATAACCTCAAAGTCGAATCGTAGTCAGGAAGGTTACTTGTGGGTCCTGACTAGAGGAAATCTTACCTGACCAACCCAGAGGAACGTCAGGTTCCCTGAGAGTTCTCAGAAGAGGTTGTGGTGTCAAGTTTTCGTGGTTAACAAACCGTGAGTCGAAGGAAGTGTCAGGTTGAGAGTGTAGGCATGTACTGGTGACCTTTTTGGTATCGGAACTGGTCTGCCTGAAAACAACCGTTTCATTACAGAGACGAAAAATTATACGATAGATCCAACCAGTATTCTCGTCTCATACCTGGGACATAATAAAAACCGTCTACGGTCTTAATCTCGACAATGTAGAGGCAAGACCTGATGTGTGTGACTAAGGAAGAATATCTACGTTATTCTACCTTTAACGTGTTGGGGTCTTGTATCTGTGATCAGTCTCAAAATTATAGGGAAATAAAAAAAATAGTTCATCTTACGGTCTATTATGGCTACATATAGAAAGAGAAGAAGGTTGAGAGGTGACTTGCACTCTAAGGAGTTGTTAGACTTGACGAGACTCAGAGTCTCGATCGTGATTAGAGAATAACTAGAGATTTCATAGGTGCTATTCCCCTTGTGGTCTTTGTTGTCTCCTTCAAAAGTAGGACGTTGATTCAAAAACGTCCGTACCGACTCGCTGACTTAATGTCCTTCAAGAGATTAGATACTTGTATCATACATAGACATAAATGATTTTTAAAGAATTAAAAAGGTTTCAACAGATATTTTAAAGAACAGTCGAACAATGATCCACGTAACAAGATAAATACGAACAAAACTTTCCCTATAAAAGAAGATTGTGTAAATGACTGACCGATAATTAATACGTACTCCTTTATAATAAAAACAAGACAAACCCAAAAAAAAAAACCGTCATCAGAAAACCTCTTATTAAAATAACTTCTTGTAAAATAAACGTCTTTTTGTATACCGAGTGATGTCAAAGTGTTTGAGTTATGACGTGACTCCCGCTCTTTTCCACGAAGAAGACAAGAGGAAAGGGTGGTGACGGAGGTGGCCTTATTGACGATTGGGTTGTGATTTTGGTATGTTGTTGAAACGGACAAAAACGTAAGTATATTTATCTTAGGATGTAATACTTGAGAAAACACAGACCGAAGAAAATAGGGTACAATACAAACGTTCTCAATAGGAATAGGACATATTAACTGTAAACATGTAAGAAACACGACTTATCAACAAAAAAAAAAAAAATGATTATATGGTGTTAAACCAACAGGTGGGATAAAAATTACCCGTAACCAAAGTCCGATAATGTTTATCATAGAGACACTTGTAAGAAGTTGTACAGAAAACTTGAATAAATACGTAAAAAACAACCAAAGTGTGGATCCTTACCTTATCGAATCGGTGTATAAATTTTCCATGACGGTTTGTCTACAGATGTCATCAACTTGGTTAAATATCAAGGTAGTCGTCACATACTCTCAAGGTCAAATTAAATCATGTTTTGGGTAGTCAACAAGTCGTGGGTCGACTGTGAACCATGAGACGTGGGAAAAGATCAGTAAATAATATCAACACACACATCATGATAGTGTGACACCGAAGTCAAAACTAGAAGAGAGTACTGTGACATGTTCTCTGTCCCTAGTTCTAGTAGGGGTTCTCTTTCTTTACGTTTTTTCGTTTTACCGACACACTCCTCCGGAATGTTTATCGACACTTTTCTTCCCTTCGTTTTTCGTTTCCTCTTTTCCTTTCTATATGTGTAAATTTACGTCTCAAGGTTTCTTTTCGTTCCTCTCTATTCTTTCGGAAAGAGTCACTAGTCACGTTTCTTTATCTCCTTTTGTTATCTTACCCTTTCTGATCTCTAGAGAAGGTCTTTTAATCTCTATGGTTCCCTTGTAAAGTACGTTTCTACCCGAGTTATTTCCTATCTTTACCATACCTGGATTGTCTTCGTCTTCTATAATTCTCCGCCGTTCTTATGTGTCTTCTTAATATGTTTTTTCCAGAAATACTAGGTCTATTTTTACTACCACACTAGTGAGTGGATCTCGGTCTGTAGGACCTTACACTTCAGTTCACCCGGAATCCTTCGTAGTGATACTTGTTTTGATCACCTCTACTACCTTAAGGTCACCTCGATAAAGTTTAGGACTTTCTACTACGACACTTTCACGACGTGAGTTATACGGTCGTTTAAACCTTTTGAGTCGTCACCGGTGTCCTGACCTTTTCCAGTCAAAAGTAAGGTTAGGGTTTCTTTCTGTTACGGTTTCTTACGAGTTTGATGGTGTGTTAACGTAAGTAGAGTGTACGATCATTTCATTACGAGTTTTAAGGGGTTCTGTCCAAGTTGTTATGTACTTGGTACTTGAAGGTCTACAAGTTCGACCAAAATCCTTTCCGTCTCCTTGGTCTCTAGTTTAACGGTTGTAGGTGACTTAATGACTTTTTCGTTCTCTTAAGGTCTTTTTGTAGTTAAAGACGAACTAACTGATTCGGTTTCGGAAACTGACACACCTAGTGATGTTTGACACCTTTTAAGAAGTTCTCTACCCTTATGGTCTGGTGGATTGGACGGAGAACTCTTTAGACATACGTCCAGTCCTTCGTTTTCAATCTTGACCTGTACCTTGCTGTTGGACTAAAACTTATCCTTTTCCTCATGCAGTTCCGATATATAATAGTGGGACGAATAAATTGAATATACGTCTCATGTAGTACTCTTTACGATCCCACCTCCTTCGTGTTCGACCTTAGTTCTAACGACCCTCTTTATAGTTATTGGAGTCTACACGTCTACTGTGGTGGGACTACCGTCTTTCGTTTCTTGATTTCTCGGAGAACTACTTTCACTTTTTCCTCTCACTTTTTGTAAGTCTTTTGATTCTAATACCGTAGGTCAGGGTAGTGAAGTACCGTTTATCCATCCCTTTGTCACCTTTGTCACCCCCTGATGAAAAAACCCGAGGTTTTAGTGCCGTCTACCACTGACGTCGGTACTTTAATTTTCTACGAATGAGGAACCTTCCTTTCAATACTGGTTGGATCTGTCATATAATTTTTCGTCTCTGCAATGAAACGGTCGTTGCAAGGTAGATCAGTTTCGATACCAAAAAGGTCCTCAGTACTTACCTACACTCTCAACCTGGTATTTCTTTCGACTCGTGGTTTCTTAACTACGAAAACTTTACACCACAACCTCTTCTGAGAACTCTCAGGAAACCTGACGTTTTTCTAGGTTGGTTAAGTAGGATTTCCTTTAGTCAGGACTTATAAGTAACCTTCCTGACTACGACTTCGACTTTGAGGTCATGAAACCGGTGGACTACGCTTCTTGACTGAGTAACCTTTTCTGGGACTACGACCCTTTCTAACTCCCGTCCTCCTCTTCCCCTACTGTCTCCTACTCTACCAACCTACCGTAGTGGTTGAGCTACCTGTACCCAAACTCATTTGAGGTCCTCAACCACTACCTGTCCCTCCGGACCGCACGACGTCAGGTACCCCAGTGACTCAGCCTGTGTTGAATCGGTGACTCGTTGTTGTTGTAAAAAGAATAACGAAATATCCTCAAAAAAAAAAAATTGTTGTAGGACCTATACTCAGAAAACAGTCTAAATACATAACAGCTTTCGAAGAGGATGACTCCTAAGAAATTACCACAGAATATCACATTAAATAGTAAAAAGAAATACCAATAACGAAAAACATTTCAAATTTTAAAAAACAGATGAGGTTCAAATACTACTAAGAGTTCGATAATTAATGGTCTATGGTAATGAGAAAGACCGGTCAAGTAAATTGGAAGAATAACCAAGGTTATTAGTACTACACTCTAAGTAAAAAAAGAAAAATCTATCCATTAGTAAACTTCATTAACCGACAAAATCCAGAACGAAAAGTATATTCAGTTCTTCATGGGTTTTGTATACTAATTCACTTGTATTTGTTATATTCTAACTAACGAAATATATGGTTCTTTAAGGTTCTATCCCGCCGTTGTCCATGTCGTACAGTTCAAGGTCAAGACGAAGTCACTTTCTGAAGGGACGAAACAATGGGAGGATACAACTGAAGTAGGAGTCCAACGATCGGTTTACGACGGGACTCGGGGTCGAACGATTCTTTATATGTCCCTTCGACCCGAAGGGGCCGTCGAGTCACCATTTCTTATACGGACATTACGTCCTCCGTGTCCTCTGGGCCAAACTAGGGACCCACCCCTTCTAGAGGACTTCCTCCCGTTCCGTTGGGTTAGGACATAAGAACGGTTCCTATCTCCTTGGAACACCCGATGTCAGGTGTCCCAACGTTTCTCAGTCTGTACTGACTTCACTGATTCGTGTGTGCATGTCCCTTCGGACCGTACAACGGGAGGTACCCCAGTGGTTCTCAGTCTGTGACTTGTGTGTGTGTATCCTTTATAAAGTAGTACTGACTTACAATTAATAATAGTCTACGAAAAGAACGTCACTAACTCAATTATGACAAAATAAGGAAATTGCACAACTGATTAGATAGTTTAGAGAAAAGATCAAAACTTGGTAGGAACTCAAAGAGTCCATTTATATACGAATTTATAGAAGAAAGTTAGAGGACCACCTAAGTTAAACGATTATAAAATATATTATAGAACCTAAGAAACAAATATTGTTTTATCCGGATATTAAAATAAAAGGACACACTAGAGGTCGAATTAAACTATAGTCCCAATTCGGCTCACCGAATTAAGGAGGATAAAAAGATGCAGGCTCTCGTTAAACTATGTAATCTTTAATGTTAACTAGGAGTAATAAACACTTAAGAGATAGACACTTAAGCGGATGGTCAATTTTAACTAAACATTAGGGTTTTAGTTATGAACGTCGTGAAAACACCAGTAAACTTCTGTCTACGTCTCTTCACTTTATAAACTTAGTAGGATGTCCGTGTAAGGGTCACCTCCAGTTTGTTCCACTACGAGACGGAGGCACTGAGTCGAGAGGATGACACTAGTTCATAGAAAAAGTACCAGATGAATCACGGCACAGAAAACGTAAAGACACGGAAACAACCACTAAGACGTCGAATTTCACCAGAGGTTCGTGTCACGACCGTACAACGGATTCAAAGATTCGTGTTCTTCCGATACTGCACGGAATACCTCCTTTAAACATAAACTTTATTCAGAACAACTCCGTATTGAATAACACGACAACCGGTACTCAGAGTACAATTACTTAGTTGTTATAGATAATTCATTTTATAAAAATTTGTCTTTGTATGTATTTTATTTTAATACATAACTAGTCAACCACTTTTACACCGGTCTCCGAGTGTCCTGATTGAGATGTAAAGGGGATTGTCGTTATTAAGTCACGGACGATTAAGTCACAATTATCACTGAAAAATCTCGTAGTCAAGTCAAGTCGAGTCAAGTCAGCGAGTCAGCACGGGCTGAGAAACGTTGGTTGGTTATTACTCTTGACTGATATGGATAACAAACGTCTCAACTGTCGTCACTGAAATAACGGAGAACATCTGTGTCTAGTCATTAATGGTAAAACGAAAGAAAAGACCTGAGCCAGACAAGTTCGTAGGGGGCCCGGTTAATCATTAAATGTGAAGAAATTTTTCACAGACAAAGTAGACTATAAGTGTAACTGACCAGGAAAAATATTATAAAATAAGAGGACACATACAAGGTAAAAACAATACTTAGAATAATAAACCCCCAAAGAGAAAAAGAGACTATAGACAGTTACAGATTGAAACTGTAACAACTGTAACACAAACGGATATTCGTAAAAGTTTATTACTTCAGAATAAAACACTAATGAAACAACAAACAAATAAAAGGAATTGTAAAAGAGTATAGAAATAATTGAGGAAGGGAGAAAAATTTCAAATTTTGAATCAGGTAAACAGAATTAATAAAGAATATAAGATTTTATTTTCGTATATATTATGAAATTTAAAAGGGAGTCGAAAGAGAAACTGAGAGAATAGGGTATTCTAAAATATATTTTAAAAAACGACGATACATCAATATTTTATAAAACATCGAATTAAAAATAAAAGAACTTTGGTTCTCAATGATCTTCACAAAAAGGTCTCATGATTAATAAAATGTATGGTCAATTAATTAATTAAAGATTAAAATGACGTGACGGTAGTCGTTTACACCGAGATACCCCAATGGATGATCTTGAACATAAAGAAGGAGACCATGATCCGACTTGTGTTTCGAAGAGTTTTTCCAGAACTTTATTATAACGACTCGTAGTCCCGTAGTCCCTTGTCGAAAGTAACAAAAGATTTAAAGGGTTCGATGGACGTTTACGATTGAGAAGGATAGGAGGACCCTCCCCAACGGTCCGGGGTGTACATACTATCGAACGGGAAGGAGAAACTAGAGGAGGGTGGAGATTCTGGATCTCCACCAGGGAAGGAGGTCATGTCAATCCTTGAATGAAAAATAGAATATTCGGGAAAGATGGACATAAAATATTATTTTTAACTGTAAGTATAAGGATTTGAGACAAAAATATGTATTTTCCCTAAACCCTTAAACTTTAGACAAAAGAGAGGGTGTTTTGGGACTGGAAATTTTGATAACAGAATGATGTCTGAGTTTTTTGGATTAAACTCCGACTCGTTACAATCTTGGCCTGTACCTTGTTACCCGACCAAGTTTTGACCTTTTCCTCATGCATTTCCGACATATAACAGTGGGACGGATAAATTGAATATACGTCTCATGTAGTACTCTTTACGACCCGACCTTCTTCGTGTTCGACCTTAGTTCTAACGGCCCTCTTTATAGTTATTGGAGTCTATACGTCTACTGTGGTGGGAATACCGTCTTTCATTTCTCCTTGATTTTTCGGAGAACTACTTCCACTTTCTCCTCTCACTTTTTGACCGAATTTTGAGTTGTAAGTCTTTTACTTTCAGTACCGTAGACCAGGGTGATGAAGTACCCTTTATCTACCCTTTCGTTACTTTTGTCACTGTCTGATAAAAGAACCCGAGGTTTTAGTGACGTCTACCACTGACGTCAGTACGTTAATTTTCTGTGATCGAGGAACCTTCTTTTCGATACTGGTTGCATCTGTCGTATAATTTTTCGTCTCTGTCATGAAACGGCTGTTTCCAAAAGTCACATACCAGTTTCGATACCAAAAGGGTCATCAGTACATACCTACACTCTTGACCTGGTATTTCTTTCGACTCACGACTTCTTAACTACGAAAATTTGACACCACAACCGCTTCTGAGAACTCTCAGGAAACCTGACGTTCCCCTAGGTTGGTCAGTTAGAATTTCCTTTAGTTAGTACTTATAAGTAACCTTCCTGACTACGACTTCGACTTTGACGTTTTGAAAGCGGAGGACTACTCTTCTCGGTTGAGTAATCTTTTCGGGGACTACGACCCTTTCTAATTTCCGTCCTCCTCTTTCCCCACTGTCTCCTACTCTACCAACCTACCGTAGTCACTGTATTACCCGTATTCAGACTCGTTCGAGGTCCTCAACCACTACCTGTCCCTTCGGACCTTACGACGTCAGATACCCCAGTGTTTCTCAACCTGTGTCGACTCGCTGACTTGTTGTGGTTGTTCACCGAAATAACGGGATATTCTGTATGTAAATCCGGGACTTCGTGACTTTGGGTAACTAAGTTACCTTGCCTTTAGTGTACCGGATTACTAAATTTCCCTTAATTTTAATGGGACTAAATTGTAAAATTTTTTATGAGTTGACTGAGACTAACTAAACAAAAAAAGGACACCAGGTTAACCGAACTTAAAGTAAATCGTCGAATGTCATTGATCGACACCATTTAATAAAGAAGTGGTAAGAAGATGGGGTGAGGGGAGTCGACACTACGTAAAAATCGTCTCTTTGAAGGGTCACAGGGATCGAACCTCAAACCGGTCCACTAAACGAAACTGGTTACTTTGTACTCTCCTGAAGACACATGATGAGACTTGGTCTGATATTTACATATACACACCGAACCAAACGGGAGAGTGTAAGAACGTTAAGAGGTACTTCTCTAACAGGTCTTGTGGTCAAAGAAGTAAGACTTAGGGTCTTATTCCTCTGTATACCTCGTCTGGGCTTAGATTGGGTATAGGACGACGGTTCGGGTCGGTTTGGGTCGACTCAGTATTGGGTTAGGTGTCTGACTACTCGTTCTTTGGTTATAAACAACAATCTTCAGTTACCTCTGAACCCCTCAAAAAACGAGATATCGTAATAAAGTCATATTTCGACTGGAAAAGTCATTAGAACATCCTTTAATAAGACCGTACGAGATATAAAATATATTTAGTGTCATCTGTTAAGTTTAATATATAGACTAAGAGGTTGAATTAGTTCTGAGGTATACTTGTTCGTTTTTTCTTTTTCAAACATGGTACATCAAACCATCGGTGTGAACCCACCTACGTTTCCTTTATATGGACGTAGAAAGGTAATCCAATCTTTATAAAGTCAAAGATGATCGACCAGTCCTTGGATCGTTCCAGAAGTGTATACGTTCCGGAGGTTCGTACGTAGAATCTCATGTCGGTGAGGATGTCCGAAATCCAACCGTGTCTTATTGTGGGGTCGGTCACCCTCCCATTCATATTGTTGAAGGAGTACTGGTCGACAAGTAAACGTATTGAGGTCGTGTTCCCACTGTAGGATCGTCACACTACTACCCGACTTTATCCCTACTTAAAGTTATGAGTGTATAATGGCACCCATAGATAGAGAGGGTGGAATTCGACTGTAGACACTACCGGAAAAACTCATTGAGTCCCGTAGTCTCCCAACGAGAGAGGGTATTCGGTTCTATCGAAACCGTTTGTGTAGACATATTACACACGTGACCCGTGTAAAGGAACAACTTAATAAGTTGATTTAGACTATTACTCTCGCGTAACTGTGTCAATTTGTGAGTCCACTTATTTCCTAAGTGAAACTTCACGTCTGTAAAACCTCAGTAGACACGAAATTGTTCACTACTAAGAATGATGGGAGTAGGTCCCTCCTTCTTTGAAATCTTTTCCATTTGATCTCAACTCGTACGACCTCCGAAAAAGACCGTACTAAAGTTCCTCTACTTTCCACCTCCTTCAAAGGTCATAAGTAAACTCGGTAGTTAGAAAAAACTTTTTTACATTACTTAAAATTCTCTACCCTTTTACTCTGAGTCAAGAATTCACTTTGAATAAAGAAGGAGACTTGAGGTTACCCTGGATCTCTCTACTTGTGTTCATGTCCATCGTTGTGTAGACTAAAGACTAGGAGGGAGACATTTCGGGGAGTACGTGTTGGAATGTTTTTGGAACTCGAAAAAAGTAGAGTTTAGAGTGAGACATTTTACCCTCCTTCAACTGACTAAGGGGGTAACAATGGTGTCATACATGTTCCTTAGTTGTTTTCAAAACGTTGATGTTCCGACAGGTCTTTATGTTTAAACCCATTACCAACATAAATTTATACTACGTATGTCATACTTCGTAGGCTGTCAGTGTGACCGACAGAGATGTTATTCCTGTAGTAGTGACTATTACTGAACCGTGAACCGTTTACTGTGGGACATCAAAATAATCACACGAACAGAGAGGTTGACCAGACATACAGGAATGTTTATTCCTGATAAAGAGTTGAGAGAAAATTATCTGTATTGAATCATGTCATACCTTTCGCGTTCCATCCACTAGTAACTAACATATTACTTCACAATCAGTGACTCAGCACAGGCTGAGAAACACCGGGGTACCAGACATCGGGCGGTCCGAGGAGACACGAACCTTAAGAGGTCCGTTCTTATGACCTCACCCAACGGTGAGGGAGGACCTCAACGGAGGGAGGAGGACTCAACGGAAGGGCTGAGTCCCTAGTTTGTGAGATGGCTGACTCGGTGGCCCCTTCGGGACTAACATATTATTTTCATCAATTCTCGCCGGTAAATAACTAAGAGAAGGTGCACGGTTTGGGACGTGATCCGTAAATTGTATGTGACAGAGACTAAGTAAGTTAACATACTATTGGGGTTTCCTTTTTTTAATAGGGGTAGAATGTCTAGTTCTTTGACTCCCAGTCTCTCTGATACTCTGATTCAGTTCCATATGACGATTAAATTAATTCTTACTGAGACGTACATTACTTATTTTGGAAAATTCATTAATCTACCAGTATCAATTATCACATCTTTTCGTCCTTGACTTTTCTTCATAATGATCATTAACGACTGGATCAAGTGAGAAGAATAGTTGATAAGTCACAGACGATCCTAGTCTCTTGAATGAATTGGAGACTTTGGTTTCGAAATAAAGTCATAGATCTCTTCTTTCATTTGACGCGTTTGCGAGTGAAGAATTGTCTCTTTATTCAAGTCAACGGATTCTACAGACCAGATTCAGAAAGAAAGGTTTACTAATATAGATTGAATTACTTCACTATGAACAAACAGTTTTAAAGTACGTGTGAATAGGAACTTTTGTGTACATGGGTCAGTATAAATATAAAATGTGTGATGAGGGGGGTATAATATACGAGTTGTTCTTTTGACGTTTTCGTTCTGTTCTCTCTCTTAAACATTTCCAACCCACAAGCAAGAGGTCACTCGAGGTGCACTAGCATTAGGCCATGGCGTCTACTCACCAAATCTGCTCAGAGTCGGAGTGTCGTAGAGAAAGTGCTAGTCCTTTCCTGGTGAATCGATTGGCGAGAGAAAAACGGAGACTCCGTTACTCTTGGCTCTGTCTACTTCACTGGTCTACCGCCAGTCAGTCAACCGGGCCCAGACTCAATGTTAATCTTAGGTCCAAAAGAAAGGTAAGGAGGTTGGGGTTTAAAGGTTTAATGTGAAAATTTTTATGTGATAGAGACCCGAAAGATAAAACAAGGTAACTAGATATACAGACAGAAACACGGTCATGGTATGACAGAACTACTGACACCGAAACATCATCTCGGACTTCAGTCCGTTCAACTAAGGAGGTCAAGGTAAGAAGAAAGAGTTCTAACGAAACCGATAAGCTCCAAAAAACATAAAGGTATGTTTAGAACTTTAATAACAAGATCAAGACACTTTTTACACCGACCATCGAACTATCCCTAACGTAACTTAAACATTTAACGAAACCCATCATATGAGTAAAAGTGATAATAACTAAGAAGGCTAGGTACTTGTACCATATAAAGAGGTAGATAATCACAGGAGAAACTAAAGAAAGTAGTCACAAAATATCAAAAGATATATATCCAGAAATCAAAGAAATCCATCTATATAAGGATTCATAAAATAAGAAAAGCAACGTTACCACTTACCTTAACAAAGGAATTAAAGAAAAAGATGAAAGAGTAATAAGCACATATCCTTACGTTCCCTAAAGACACACAACTATAATATAGGACGTTGAAATGATATAAGTAACTAATCGAGATCATTAAAAGACCACCTCAGAAATCCCAAAAGGTACATCTCCTAGTACAGTAGACGTTTGTCACTCTCAAAATGAAGAAGAAAAGGTTAAACCTAAGGAAAATAAAGAAAAAGACGAGACTAACGACACCGGTTTTGAAGGTCTTGATACAACTTATCATCGCCACTTTCACCTGTGGGAACAGAACAAGGACTGAAATCCCCTTTACGAAAGTTAAAAAGTGACAACCACCCTTACGTTTGATCATGTCGGTGATACCTCTTGTCATACCTCTAAGGAATTTTTTAACGTTTATCTTGATGGAATACTGGGTCATAGTATTTACCTACAACTTAAAACAGTTTCCGGAAGAGACGTAGATAACTCTATTAGTATACCAAAAATAAAAAGTTAAACAATTACACCACTTAATGTAACTAACTAAACNTAACTTAGCGGTCAGGTACAGACTGCATCCCACGTCGAACGAACCCCGACCACGTACCCCTACTGGGTCTCGCTACAACACCCCTCCCTCCACCCTCCCCCCCAAGTACAAACCCTTGCGTACATTCTTAATTTCTAAAATTTTAAATTTTTTTTAATTTTTAAATTATTTTTTTTATTATTTATTTATTTTTTATTTATTTTTATGTGATAGGAAAAGAACACATTATTAATTCTTTATATTCGAATTCTTTGTGGATCAAAAGAAGTCAGAACTTAATCGGGTACTGAACTTATCATTCGAAAGTTTGTGTATGTCATTTAGACTAAAATGTTTTAGTCGAGACGAGTCCCCTGGAAAGGAATAAATGTTTTTGGAAGTGTGAATCACAACTAAAGCAAGAGTGACGTTAGGACACTCGACGATAATACTAGAACTAGAAGGCCCACTCCTTTGACAAACAGTTTTCTCTGATTTAGTGAGTCGACCATCCATCGTCTCGGTCTAAGATTTTACCGACGTATTTAAACTGAAGTAACTACGGAGGGAAGGTTGTGTTAAGGACTAAGAAAAGTACCTTTTTGATAGATTGACAGAGGGTCACTCAAGTTCGAAGGGAAACGTCCCATCTCTCAAAACCGGTTCTCACCCCCGGTCCGGTCCCTGATGCGAGAGTCGGGATATGGGAAAACCCACACCGGGACAAGTAGTCACCTTGCACTCGTCTTCGCAAGACACAGTCTTCGTCTACATGGAAACGTGCGAAGAGGAAAGGGTAGGAGACCACACACAACGACAGACCCCACAGGAACCATACGTGCACGACTTCTCCCGTCTCGACGACTAGGTCCCGGGGGCTCATTATCATCTTGTTTACACGGAATGAGGCACTCGTTTCCTTTTTTTTACAAAGAACTCTTTTGGTTACTGTAACGTCCGAAACAGACGTTTGGATCGATCGTCATGGGATCTTTTTACTGATATGAAAAATAACCTCTTCTCCTAATTCTAAAGACAATAAAGAATAGTGATATTTATGAACAAACGATTTAAGTGACTGAAATTAAAATGTTTTACCTTTACTAAGAGGGTTCAGTAAAAGGTTACTGACGGAAAGACAGGGAACTAAAAGAGAATCAATTTCGAATTCCTATTAATAACCCGAAGGGTCCACCGTGATCACCATTTCTTAGACAGACAATTACACCCTCTGCACCCAAGTTAGGAGCCCTTCTGGGGGACCTCCTCCCGTACCGTTGATGAGGTCATAAGAACAGATATTTTAGGGTACTTGTCTCCTCGGACCGTCCGATGTCAGGTGCCTCGACGTTTCTGAGTCTGCACTGACCCGTGTGTCACTAGCGAGACGATATAAAGATCCATACCACGAGTTTCATACACACTACAAGTTTGAGTCTGACTTTGTTGACTCGTGAGTTTGTGTTCCCGGTATTTTCGCGTAAATATCGTACGACGACGACGACGATTCGGCGAAGTCAGCACAGGCTGAGACACGCTGGGGTATCTACCGTCGGGTGGTCCGAGGGGTCAGGGACCCTAAGAGGTCCGTTCTTGTGACCTCACCCAACGGTAGAGGAAGAGGTTACGTACTTTCACTTTTCACTTTCACTTCAGCGAGTCGGTACAGACGGAGTCGCTGGGGTACCTGACGTCGGGTGGTCCGAGGAGGTAGGTACACTAAAAGGTCCGTTCTCATGACCTCACCCCACGGCAACGGAAGAGGCGTAAATATCGTATCAATAAACATTTTATTTATCTATGGGCTGTTTAAAAAAAGAATTTCGGGGGGAAGAAAATTTGGGAAAGTTCGTGAGGAGTAGAAGTTTTTGTAAAAACTCCTTTTAAATGTAGAGATTGACCCGTTCCTCACCACCAGACCTTACTTAGTCGCTCCTAAATAACAAAGGATCCTTATATCAAGTGTGTTCCCGAAGGGACGACCAACTGTTGGGACTCGGAATGGTGACGCCTACGAGGCAGTCGTTGTGTGTCCTGGACAACAGACCCGTGACCAAGGTTTTACGCCGGATTTTAAATACGGTGCTGGAGTGTAGCGGGTGTAAAGGGGTGGTGTGTCTTCAAGACTCCGGAAGTGAGAAAAGTAGGAGAACTACACCAACGAGGTCCTCACTCCTCACCCTCTTTACTACCAAAACTTTTTCCATGGAGCTTTTTAATAAAACTGTTGAGGGAGGAGGTGACATTCGAAAGTTGGAAGAGAGAGTGGTGGTACAGTTTCATAACGAGGAGAGTTATACAGTTCAGATTTTGGACTTAGTTTTTAGACTTTTTTTTCCCTTTCAAAACGGTTGTTTCGTCAGGGATATCGTTTACTATGGAGTTCGGAAAAACTTTTTTTTTTTTTTAGGATTTTCGTCTCGAACCAGTGACCTCATTTAGGGGTATCTTTTTCCTTATTTAGAGACACCGTGCACAATTACATGTGGCAAAGGGTATTTGTGGAGAAGGACAGGCGAAAGGTGTGGAGGAAGGGGGAAAGGGTTACGAGGAAAACAAGACACAGAAAACCGGAAGCCCCCTGTCGAATCGGTCGTCTACCATGATCCTTTTGGCTCCCATAACGTACGTCGACACACATTCGTACAACCACTTAATTTTAAGGTCCAGATCCTAGACTTTATTTTTAGTGGCACTCGTTTTTCTATCTACTAAAAAAAGGGTACGGAATAAGTAAGTACACGTGTTATCCTTAAGTGGATACCACAGTCATGACAAATTCCGTTACCTCTTTATTTTTAATTTCTACACGAGAGACAAAGGAATCGGTCCATGTACAATATTCAAATTCTTAGGGTTTATTTGATATGGTGATTTTGTATTTCTTATTCTCTAAGTTATTGATTTGTCTTTTCTAGGTGTAGAACTTTACGTAGTATGTATACTCAGTCCTTTGCACGAGAACAAAATAAACAAACTAACAAACAAACGTCCTCCTGACAGGATCTTACCTAATAGTCCTTAGTGTACAATATACTGTCCACTGAATATTGTGGACTTCTCTGTAGAAACCAGACGTTTGTAGTACTCAGTCTGAGATTGATATCGGGCCTCAAGTCTGAACAAGAGGAGGTGAGTTCTCTGCCTATACCTGGGATCCCTCTCAGATCACCTCTACGTGCCTTCTCTCCTTCCGGACGTTTTCTTCCGCGACCTCTACGACTACCTTCGTTATCATCCGAGGTAGGATCGACCGAAGTGTAAGTCGAGATGGTACTGAGTGTCGTGCAAGGGGGTTCCTTCAGCGTTTCCCTAACTTGAAGGTGATACTTTGAAGGTGATAAAAGACCGAGAAAACGACAGTTTTCCCTGGTCAGGTCTCAACGGGTTATTCAGTGGAACTTGATGTGGACGAAACGTAATAACGGAGGACAAAGAGAAGGGACCTCTACGAAGTCGGTAGACCTGGTGTAACACCGTACTGTGTGAAGAGTAAAAGAGGTGTTTGTAGGGACTAACTTCCGTCTACTGTGGACTGGAGGTCGAGTGGAAATCCTTAGACGCGATTCAGACCAATTCGTGTTGGTCCAATATCACACCGACAATAAGGATAGAAGGTTGAGACGCCCAGTGTCCAATAAAATATCTTGGGGTCGATAACATGTCCCTCTAGTGTTGGTCTGCCTTTATGACAGAGTCAGTTTGTAGACCTATTAATCTGGTATTCGGGTTGATAATTCTTTTCAGTGTGGACATCTTCAGGAATCCTTATCCGATCTGTAAGTGGACAGAACCTACAAAGTTATATGAAGATATATCTTCTACTAAAAAACTATAAAGTTGTGACATTGGTATATAGGGTTTATATAATTGTAAGTAGTGGTAAATTATTGTATAGTAAAAATTGTAAATTGTAATTGTGTACTATTGTATATAATTGTAAAGAGATCGAAAATGAAGAAGAAAGCAGGTACGCAAACCCTTACTTTCCCTCCACCTTTTAGACGGTTATTTAACATCGATGATATATCGAGAAGGTACCCCGACCTTTACTGGGTCATTAAAAATTTAGACTAATTGAGAACGGAGTATATTTACATAGTGTAACCAAACTTATGCTAGGTGACCGAACTAAGAAAACCGTAACAGAAGTCAAAGAAGGTAGAGGTGGTAATAGTAATTTGATATAACACAAGAGAGAGATATTACCCAAACACGATTCACAAAATGTGTATGGTTGATAATCTTTAGAGTGGTGTCAAGACAATCCATCTATTATAATCACAGGGGTAAAACGTATGTTCCTTTAACTCTGATTCTCTCTAATACACTGAACGGGTGATCATTAATACTATAGAAAAAAAAAAGATTTATTAGATTCCGTAAACTATTTCTTATTGAAAACTGAATCTTGGAGTATAAACGACCTACTCAAAATGTAAAGAACGTAAATAAAGTTCACTTACTTTGTGTGAATAGGGGAATCAGAATTTCGTAGAGAGATACGATGAGAGGAGACACGAAGGTCCTAGATGATAGAACAGGAGAGAAGATGACTGAGAGAAGAGAGTTAGTGTGAAGACAGGAGTAGTGGGGGTGTACATCCCGAAGACACGTTGAAAGGAAGGTGGAAAGAGGAGACGGATGAATGTTCTTCACGTTTCGAGTTTTGCCCACGTCTCTTCGTGAGAAAGTCTGTCCGAGTATCGTCTCTCGAAAATAAACGTTCTTCAGACTTTCCGAAATTGTGTCTCTTAAAAGGGGACGAGAACTTTTGACAACCCGTTCAAAGGTTTGGGGGGTGACATCATCCTTTTTTTTTAGGTTGACAGACCTCGTAAGATACGTGGACTGTGGTAGTACAATCGCCGTAGTATAATGTACGAGTCATGTCTGAAGATGGGGTACGACAACGTTAATTGGTGTACCCTTACACGTCCGGTCCTGGGGAGTGTCAATAAGTTAGTAACGGTATCAGGTTGTATGTCTCGTCGCTCGTGATCTTTGCGAGAACGTTGTATTACGATATAAAGTAATGTTTTACTTTAACACTGAAAGGACCCTCACTGTCGAGACCATCCTTCTCTACTACCGGACCTAAAGATGAATAGTGGTCACGTTGCTGAGATTAGGAGGTCGAGGTACAGTCCAGAAACTATTTCTTGGAGGTTCCTTGGAAGCTCTACCAAACTAACCGACTTTTGTCACAGATCTAAAATCTACGGACTAGTCAGTACTCTTGGGTGAATTCCCTGTCCATAATCCTTAAGTGATCATGAATTGTGTCTGTAACGTAACTTTGGTTCTCTCCAGTCAAGTCAACCTTTACGGACACCATGGACGGGGGTTCTGTGGATTTTATGACATCGTAGATTCTTGAGACGAAGACCTTAAATAAGGGATGACGGTAGAGAAGGTCCCTGTGGACGTGGGAGTTCGAGGAGGGCCCGACCATCCCTGAGGTCCAGTATAGAAGGAAGGGACACTTCGCAAGGTCTAGACATGGATGTGAGGAGGGACGGAGGATTGTGGACATGGACAATTTCTGGAATAAGGTTTGGGTACGAAGACTGAACCAAAATCTTGACGATGGTAGATTGATCACTTGTCTTTAAACTTCTATAATAAAAGACTGACTATGATAGAAGATAAAATTAGTGTTACCCCATATAACTGATTGTCACGACGAATTACCATTAATCTTTTATCTTGTTTTTTTCGTTGTGAAATCTTCAGGATATTACCTCAAGAAAGAGAACAGAGGACTAGTCGATTTCCGAAACGTATCGGAAGTTGTATACATACTAAAATCAGGACGTCTCTTTCAGACAGGACATGTTGACACCATATTAGTTACCGTTAACACTTTGACATCGAAGTCCTTCTCCGTGACCCGAAGAGAACCACCACGTCACCGACTCCTAGGTGGACGGTTACGTCCCCTGTGTCCAAACTGGGGACCAGACCCTTCTAGAGTGCACGGCGCCTCGTCGATTCGGGTCCGTGGTGTTGATGACACCGACGACCGAGATCTCGGGTACGAGACGTGTTCTCTTCGGTGACATTATTCTGGCACGGGGTGTTGTTCTTACATCGGGGGTGAGAGGTGTTGATCTCTTTCGGACACACGTCGCTTTTTCTGGGTTGTGCCCGTTTTTAATTCTTTACTTATTTGGAAATATTTTCCAATTATTAAAAAAAAGTTGTCCGTGACTAGGATTTTTACCATGTTCTCACTTTTCCAATGACGGACGTAAATCTGTCCCGGTCAGGTACGGTTCTGTGTTTATTTTTTCTATTTAATGATATCCAAAACCGAAGTTCCATCTACTGTTAATGTGGGAACAAACCTTCATCCTCTAAAGCCTAAACAACAACCATTATAGGAGTCTTCGGTGTGGTTGTGGTGAACCCTTTTAATCTAACCCTATATGAGACAAAGAGTCTCATAAATCTAGATTTATGGAATCATTCATGTCTTAAATATAATAACAATGGATGTCAATATATTACACTGTCTCTGTTGTGATACACAAGTACTTTCGGGGAAGTAAAAAGAAGATCTTGAATATTTTGATCTGGAGTCCTGAAGGGAGCACCAGGTCTTCAATTCTTAGGTGGACGGTCTCGTCCCCTGCGCTCAAACTAGGGACCAGACTCTTCTGACGCATTCGGGTCCGCGGTGTTGGTGGCTCCGGCACGAGACGCTGTTGTCTTCGGGTGCCGGACGTTGATCGCTTTTGGGTGTGTGCGTGTCCGGGTCGTGTCGGCGTTTATTTACTCATTTATTTTGTGTAAAAAATTTATTATCTATTTTGATCTGGTGCAAAAGGTCAGAGGGGACTTCAAAACTTCGGGATACTGATTCAAGGACGGTTACCTTCCACCCGTCTTCGGTGTAGCCCGTGACAATCTGGGTTGGAGATTAGGACGACATAGGGGTGCGGGAACGGAGGAATGGGAGTGACCTGACACTATTCTCGTTCTTTTTACTTGAGAGGAGTAGGGTAGGTGGGGGAGTTTATAGGCGTCGAACAATGTTGTCAATAGGGTTACTTTTTTATATGAGGGACACGAGTTCTTCCAAGTCACTCTGGGTCACTCTGTTCACAGTGTCGCCTATGGTCCTGTGTCTAACATTTTTATTATACCTCTAGGTCCAAGTTAGGGACCCAGTCCTTCTAGGGGACCTCTTCCTTCCTCGTTGGGTCAGGTCATGGGAACTTACCTTCGAGGGTACCTGTCTCCTCGGACCGCCCGATGTCAGTCAGGTGCTCTAGTGTCAGTCTGTGTCGACTCGCTGACTGAAAGTGAAAAAGTGGTGCCCCAGACCGAAGTACCATCTACGGTTAATATGGGAGTAAAACTTCATCCTATAAAAACCGTATAACGACGACAACCCTTTAGAGAGAAAGGGTAGGGTTGAAGGTCAAAAAGAAGGACTTATTATCGTGGTTGTAAGGAACACCCCGACGCGAGAAAAGACGGGAGGAAACACCGGACTACCCTGGGGTGGCGAGGGAGGCATGTCCTGTAAGATGTTCGTGAGTCACCAAAAGTAGACTCACTTAAGCTTGTTTTCCTTACACCACTACATCCGTCATTTCATTAGAGTCGGGGAACCCAAGGAACCGGAAAGGGTATCTCGTACACAGGAGTCGGTTGCGACTCCTCAGTCTGGGACGTACTCCGTGTCGCATGCCCCCGCTCGCGTACTGAATTTTGTCTACTCCCAAAGTTCAAGTCGGACACGAGTTGTCAATTTAAGTTAAATCTCTGAAGGGTTTTGGGAAAGACTTCAATGTTTTCCCGGTACTCTTTAGTCGAAGAAAGAATACACCAACGTCTAAATTAAGACGTCAAGCACTTCGACGCAGTTTCGCGAACGTATTGTGTCAATCGACAGCGACTACCTTTCCTCCGACCAACGAAGAGACACCAATTTGTGGATGTCACTAATGTGTTTGTAAGTCGGGGGTGGTAACACAATCTACACACTCGGTCTCCAAAGGACGAGGGTCTCTTAAGTTTCTACGGATCGCTTTCTCGGTAACTTTTACGGACTCTCTCCTTTTATGATTTCCCCATCTGGACCACGGAGTCTCCAATTCGAACTTTTCGGGTAGGGACCTTCCTTCCTTTCTGAACTTTCAGACTCTCTTTATGAGTCAATCTCAATGTCCTAACTCTCCCCATGACCTCTGAGAAGGGCGACTCTAGTTTAAGGGACGGAGACACACCAGTCACGCTCGGAAAAAGTCGCAGTGTCTTTTGGACGGACGAGGATTAACGAGGAGTGTTGAGCTTACATCCAAGTCCTACTGGAAGACCCTCTGTCGTTCGAGGTCGTTGAACTTGGGGAAATGTGACTGAACGCCACGATACGATAAAAAAAAAAAAGAAATTTTGGTCAGACTTAAACCTTCGGTCTTTATACCAGGGGTAGGGTATTAATTAACCAATCATTACACTGAAAGGAGAGTAGACCCAGACACTTACCCTCTCAGACAATAACCTCCGTGTGTCATTTATGCACGACTAGACTGTAGGGGATTGAGACTGCAGTAAACATTCCTTCAAATTTTAAAAATTTAGAGATATCTTCTCATAAACGATTAGATCCTCGTCCGAAAGGGATCACCAAGTCTACTATATCTTAGACGGACGTTGTGACCTCTGGGTCCAAGCTAGAGACCCAGCCTTTCTAGGGGAGCTCTTCTCTTACCGATAGGTGAAGTCATAAGAACGAACCTCTTGAGATACCTGTCTCCTCGGACCACCCGATGTCAGGTACCCCAACGTTTCTCAGTCTGTGCTGACTCACTGAGAGTGTGTGTGTGTGTGTGTGTGTGTGTGTGTGTGTGTGTGGGGATCCTCGAGTAGTTTTGATGACCTCCTCTGACGAGAAGAAACAATTCTATTTAAATTGTTTCAATAAACCAAACTCAACGGAAATCAAACAATTCGATATTAAATGGACGTCACTTTACGTGTCTAGGACATTCACATTTTACAAAACTGTTTATATATGGTGTTACATTACAGTAGGGGTAGTTCGGTATCGTCACGGTAGTGGGGGTCTTCGAAGGGATCACGGGGGAATGGTTAATTGACGGGAAGAGTGGGAGGTGTTAGTGTCAGTTGGTTGGAAACTGAAGACAGTGATAGATTTACCTTAGTTTTCATACATGATAAATCATAGACCGAAGAAGGTGAGGATTACAGATACTTTCAGTCTTTAAAAAAGAAAAAAGTAAAAGTCACCATAAGGTAACCTACTTGTATGGACGATCCCTGATTAAACACAGGGGAGTTTAAGTAAACCACTTAGAGATTGTGGGTTTCACTAACATAAGCCTCTACTCCGAAAATCCTCCATTAATTCAAAACACCAATGACAAATCAATCGAGGAAGTATAGGCTGAGACGTTGGGGTACTCGACATCGGGGGATCCGAGGAGACAGGTACCCTAAAGGGTCCGTTCTTATGACCTCACCCAACGGTAAAGGAAGAGGTCCCCTAGAAGGACTGGGTCCCTAACTTGGGCTTAGAGGACGAACCGTTCTCCTAACAAATGGTGACTCGGTGGACCTATTTACCCCCGGATTCCCATCCCAAGATTAGGTTATCCTGATCACAGGAATATTCTTCTCCTTCTTTCTCTCTAGTGAGAGACTCATGTGTATGATTCTTTTCCGGTACTCCTCCGTCCACAGATGTTCGGTCCTTCTTTTGACAGTAGTCTTTGACTTAACCAACCTGGAATTAGAACCTGAAGGGTCTACGACCTTGGTACTCCTTGTGTAAAGACACCAAATTCGGTGAGTCACATACCTTAGAACAATAAACCTTTTAAAAGTCGTTCATTCATAGATAAGTTTGTATAAAGACAAGGTAAAAGGAATAGTAAGTCCTGAGGTTAATGTACATATAATTTGGAGAACTATAAAAGAGTGTCCAATGACTATAAGTAAGTCAAAAATTTGGAACAATTAGAGAGTAAAGTCAGACTTATTAAAGATAACTGGACAGAACTTCAGATTTTAAGAACCAATACATCATAGGTTTGAAGATAATCGTATGAGCTAAAAAATTTTAAAATATATAACTTAAAGAATTTCTTAAAGGTAAACCAAGAAAAAATTCAAAAGTAGACAGTAGGAACTACAGATGTAAGGAACGTTTTAGAAATTATGCAAATATAAAATTTCAGGAAAGAGAAAGGTGAAATACCATGAACAGACTATGTGATCTTCATAACTATCAAGTCTAAAAAGGAACTAAGTGGAAAGTCACATCAATATTAATCTGACTAAAGTACACTAATTGTACTGGGGGGGTTTTTGACTGAATTTATACAGTAAAAGTATATAAATACATAATTTTGGAATTACTCTCTACCTATTACTGCCAAAGATATAGGATCTTTTCGATTAGCAAAGTTTTTATGAAGACTAGTATCAAAAGTCAGTCTTGTCGTCGTAGTTGGTAAGACATGTGTGTGACTTATAGATGATACAGTATCCGGGACTGGATAAATACAAGACTCCGACCTATGTGTTTAGATATACCTATAAAGAACGGAAGTTCTCGTAATCTTAGATTGACCTCTTTACCTTGTCTATGGATTTTTGAGTTTATTGGACCGTTTTATATAAAATATTATACGGTGTACTCACTCTCGTCGTTATTTACGTCGAGCCACTTTCACCATAAGTGTTTCTCGAGACCACTAATCTTTTTTGAAGTATCCCTCTATTCTGAAGTTCACTCCGACTTTCTTTTATATTCCATTTACTCCGTCCCAGTCCCTCCGGAAGTTCTCTTTCTGTCACAACATGTATAAATTCTTCTCCTCAAGAATCATCACTACCCTCCTATTTCCTATTGGGTATTGATGATTCTTGAGAATCTGTACCTCCTCGGTGATCCCTCTTGTCAAAGTGGTCCTCTTTCTGGATCTTCTTGACCTTCATTCTCATCCTTCAACTCCCCCATCCGCCGCTGTTTTAACGTTTCGTTTTATTGTGTGTGATCTTTAAAAACCGATCTTTAATTGTAAATCATCCTTCTATAATACTTTTACAAAGTGCAAACAGATTGTATTATCGATAGTTCTCTAATTGAAGAATTTATGTCATTCCTCACTTCCTGAACAAACCCCCCCTCCTCACCACGTCTATTATCAAAATATCCGTTTCTAAAATGATGGATTTTTATGGTTTGTTTTCTCTTTCTGAGGTAAATATCGTCATACTAAAAGATTCGGTGTTCCTGAGACTCCTTCTAAGTTATTTGTTGTCGTAAAATTTACGGTTTAATCTTACTTATTTATTTACTGAAAGGGTTCCCTTTTGGCCGAGGAAACTTTAAAATCGTTTATCTCAATATTAACGGTCTAAAGGAATAGATACCCTTTGATTCGAAGTAATTATAACTTGAACGGTCAATAGATGTACTCATTGTCTCTAGAAATACTTTTCCCTCTAAGTTATTAATCGTAAATTGAGAAGTAATTTTATATACTTATCGTTCTCTTTTTTTTAGTTGAATCAGAAGTTAAGGTGTTTGTATTTTTGCTAGAAAATAATAGTCTGGTGGTAAATACCCTGTAAGTTATTTATGAAATAGTTTTCATAGATTGTTTCTTCGGGATCCAAATTAACGAAACTTTTCAAAATGACATAAAGGATTCTGTGGGGATAAGGGGAGGTGTCCGGATTGAAATTTTTATAACAGAGATTTGGTCTGTTTCTTCGGTCGGTTTCGCGTACACAAGAGGTGACCTGAATGGGTCTCAACTCGTTTGAACATTCTTCAGAGACGATGCCACGAGTGGAGTGGCAGCCGGGAGGTTGGGGTCCCAGTGACCCTCCTTGTCGCGGAGAGGGTTGTTCAGTGTGTACCTCCGAGACCGGGAGGCACGACACGTGTGTCGTCAGCGGGACGCGTGTACTTCACCGTCCTACCCACTACTCCTACGACAGTGACCCGCTCCGAATCTTGGACCCGACGTCCCCTATTTCGTCACCACCCTCTCTGTCTACCCCCGGGGTGTCGCGGACCTTCTCCTCTCTTACTTCTTTTACCCTCTAAAGCCAATTCGATTCCGTCACTAAGGGTGTGACAGGTCCACAGTTTTGGGTATAACAAGATGAAGATTGTATTTTGGTCCTAAGATTGTATATTTGCTCCTAATGATCGTCTTATATTCTGATCCAATATCTATGTGTAAAATATACATGTATATTTATGTGTAAACATCCTTATGTGTTGCGTTTTACTAATAATGGTAGAGAGATCGTTTTATTCAACACGGGATCTGTGTCCCCTGATAAAGAGACAAAGGGTAATCGTGAACCGTACAGTAAACCAGTAGAGGGTCACAAGTGTTAGTCCGTTCTGTAGTGTTCACGGTCACCGAACTCTTTATTGAATCCTCTCTTTTAGTTCCTCTAATAAGTAAATGAATGTAAATAAGACTGTGAACCGTTTTCCGTAAAATCAGTTTTAATCGAACCAGATAGTGTTCTTTGTAGGTATGGAACAATTCTGGGAACCCGACGATTGTTGACTTTGGATGAATTTGATCGACTTTGTTTTTTCACCCTCAATGATATTCCTGTCCCAAAGGGACCACCGAGTCTACCATTTCTTAGGCGGACGTTTCGTCCTCTGGGCACAAGCTAGGGACCCAACACTTCTAGAGGACCTCTTCCTTTACCGTTGATTGAGGTCATAAGGACGGATCTATTAGGGTATCCGTCTCTTCGGAACGTCTGATATATATCAAGTGCCCCAGTGCTTGTCGGTCTGTGCTGACTCTCTGATTCGTATATGTGACATTCCTATCTTCTAGTAGAAAGCCTTACGTCCCGTCACTACTTTATTTCTTAGCATTTAAAGACCTTGATTTTGGTCGTTTCGGTCTTTCTTAGAAAGAGATAGACTTAGGGGAATAAAAGGAGACGTTTAGATTAAAAGAGAGAGAGAGAGAGGAAGGGAGAGTTTTATCAAGGGAGACGGAGAGGTAGGCATTTCGTCATCACACACCACTTAAAGTGTTGAGGGTTCTAGTAGTCTCTGTCAGAGACAACAAACGATGTTCCCCTTTATATACGGACTGAGTGATGAGGGTGTAAACATCAGTAGAAGACGTACGATGAGACCCTGCCCGACAGAATGCAACACTGGGACTCTTCGCCATCTCTGACCTACAGGAGAAGAAGTACTAGTAGTTTAAGAGTTAGGAAAGCCATCTCTCGGAAATAATTGTCACTATGTCGATACGTACAGAGTCTAATACTTTCACCGCCACCCTTGTCCGATTCCAGGACGAGAATCTCGTAAACGGTCCTTCAATGATTAGTCTACGTCCTAAAACGAGACGACCGTTGGTCCTAAGGTCTACCGGGGGGTCCCATGGACCTCCCTCGACGACGGGAGGGGCGTCACTCCCATTCGTGTGTCTTGTCGTCGAGCATCGGGGGTCGTAGGGGATTAAGTCCAGAGAGGTGAGAATGTGAAAGGGTAGTTGTCCGTTTTTCGATGATACAGGAGTCCTGTCCTGATTCTTCACTCACTACAGATTGCGGACCTCCTCCCTCGGTCTGTCGGTGTCTCGACCGAATCGGGTGTCTCGGGCCCCTCGTCCTAGTGTCACGAAGACACCGAGGTCTGAACAGGTATGAGTGTTTCTTAAAGTTCATTTTCTCACTGGACTACAACTCGTGAGATTAGGTAGGTCAACCGTGACGGTGTAGATTGAATTGGACACTCGCGACTCGATGGATTCGTCCAATCCGTCGGCAGTACGTGACATCTACCCGTTTCGGACCAGAAGACACTCTGGAGCCTGAAAAGACAGGAAGGTTCCTCGCCCCCAACGGAATGGAACGACCCCCAGACTAAAACCGACCTCCTCTTCCACCATTTTTCTACCGACTTCACACTTTCGATTATTTATTTACCGATAAAACACGTCTTCTCCTTATTAAATCCAATATGAAGTCCACCTATCGTCCACTGAGGACTGATTTCATACAACAGGAACCAGTCCCATCGTCTGAAACTCCTCTTGACTTTCTAAGATCTACGAGAATGAGTACCCGAATGGACGGGGCCCTACGTCTACACAAGTCACACCGACGGACTGATCACAACGTGTCACAGTGTGGGGAACAGTGTTTAGGACTCACGAGGCTCAATATCCATGGTAAGCCCCTTAAGAGAGAATCTAGGACCCAGTCCGAGGACTGAACATAAAGATTGACGTCTCGGAGACGTGCGGTCAAAATACGGGTCCGTGTACCTTCACACTAAATTGTCCACCTTTTTTTTTTTTTCTAGGGTGAACGGATTTTCGGAAAGGTGTAGTCAGACGGTACGCGGCCTTCAGGGACGGATAAAGAGAAGGAAACACTGTTACGGGCATTCAGGTGGAGTAGGAGAGGTAGGGGTGACAGTAGTGGTGGGGAGGGGGTGGGGGTAGTGAACGGACCCGATCACGGTAGCGAAGAGTTGATTTAGAGACGAAGTCAGAAAGGGGTTTGTTTGGGTAGGGTAATGTACGATAATCTGCATGGAGAAGTTTGTGCAAAAAGTACATATTGTAGAGAGACACCGGAGTGTTCACGGGCAAACACGTGTTTGGGGAGACTGACCACAGACTCTAGGAGTCCGTCATTGGATTGAGAAGTCGGAGAAGAGAGTACCCGGGGACGTGACTGGCCCTACGGGGTGTATCTGAAAGAACAAGACAAAGACCCCATGTAAGATGTGGCAAATGGACGTATAGAAACAAAGATAATAAAGGAACCGAGGTAGGGGTGAGACAAGAGACTGATAATTAGAGAGGAAGTAAGAAGTTCCAGTTAGGGTTTACGGTAAAAGACTCTTCGTATTATACTTTTACGTACAACACGGGAAACATTTGATAATTTGTAACATGTCTATGTTCTTCCGTTTTTCGATAAATATTTAACAGATCACACCTTTCGACCTAATCAATTGACAACAACAAATCACCGATTCAGTACAGGTTGAGAAACGTTGAGGTACCTGCCATCGGACGGTCGGAGGAGACAGGTCCCCTACAAAGTCTGTTCTTTTGACCTCACCCAACGGTAAAGAAAGAGGTCCTCTAGAAGGGTTGGGTCCCTAGTTTGTACGTAGAGGAAGTGACCGTCCGTCTAAAGAAATGATGACTCGGAGAACCCTTCGTGTAACCCGAAGGAATTGTTTCTTGGTATCTGACGCACCGAATTCAGTGTCTATCAGAAAATCAAGGCCTCCGATCCAGGATCTATTTCCACAGTCATCCCGGTAAGACGGAGACTTCCACAAGCCCTTGTTAGATAAGGTTCGAAGAGATCGAGACCATCTCGGAACTGAACATCGATGTATTGAGGTCAGAGGTGTGTCACAGGAAAGACACAGGTTATAAAAAAAAGGAAAAAGAATATTTTACGGTTAATATAACCCAATCCCAGGTAGGATACTTGGAGTAAAATTAAAATAACGGAGAGATTTCTGAAACAGAGGTTTTTTACAGTGAAAGATTCCATGACCCTCATCCTAAAGTCTTATGAAAAACGTTCTGTATTAATTTAGGTATTATTTTCAACAAGTTACTATGGTAAAACTAGTAATAAAACTGGTTTCCTTTCCGGGATCTCTCACTCTCCGGTAAGGAAGTGGTGATTTTGGTCTCGGTGTTTTACGTCCGTCTTCCGAGACGACTGGGTTGATCAGTAGTCACGAACCCTCAAGGACGAAGTATCGTGGACGTCCAGTCAAATGCACGAGTGGTGTAGAGTCTTGTACCTCCTAATAGGAAGAGTCGGAGGTCTAAGTTCTTCTGTCAGAAGACTTCCTTCCTTACGACAAATTCTGTCGTCAGGGGTTAGAAAAACCGTGGTCCCTGGTCAAAGTACCTTCTGTAAAAAAGGTACTCGGTTCACACACACCCCCCCTACCAAAGTCCTGATAAGTTCGTGGAATGTAAATGACACGTTAAATAAAGATAATAATAATGTAGTCGAGGTGGAGTCTAGTATTCCGTAACCTAGTGGTCGCCAACTCCCGGGGACGATATTCTCTGATCCGGTAATTTCTCGAAAGAATCTCTTCCGGTTCTTTCAGATATCGTAGTGGAATGAGATATGAAACTAATGTCAGTTACCCTGAGAGTTTTATCATAGTATAAGTCCACCGGATTCCGACGCCCACAGATGGACCGACGTATAATCTTAGTTTATTACCACAGAACTAGGAGATGAACGAGTCGATGACTAAATCTTTACACCGTACCCGGGTCTAAAACCTACTTTAGTCTCAACCCGTGGTGACTAGATCCGGGAGTACGATTCCATTGTATCACGACTCATGAAATCATAAATGTTGTCACGGGTAGGTATCGATACTTGTTTTTTACGCTAAACATCATAAACGTTTTATGAGAAAACGTCATAAATCTATTAGTCAGTTCCCCTTCTTACATACATTAAGAAGAGTCTCGTGTGACGGGTTCGATAACTTCAGTACCATATGAAATACCAAAACCTTTATTAGTACTCCAACATTCTTATTTGAGGAATGACTAACTCGAAGAGTGAGTCGGATCACGTTATAGTGGAAACAGAGAATTCTTGATTTACTTACTTTGGTTGTCTTTAGTCACGAGGTTCGTAAGAACAGAACCATTTTTAGGAGTTTAACAAGTGATACATGTGACTCCTTAATCTTTACATGTTCTGTTTGTCTATTATAGTACGATAAAAGTTCGACTTTCACAAAGAAAACAAGATACCCTTCCCTTACTTCCCTGAGAACTAGCAGATTGGTTTATTTAATAGAGTTTTGGTCACCGGGTGTGGTCTCTCATGACCCTTCCACTTTCGAACACTCCGAATATTTGAGTAGGACTTCAGTACTAATAACAAGACCGTACTTGGTGTAAGTTGAGACCTCAAATAATTTTCATGTCTACGGGTCCGAGAGAGAGAGATCAGGGGAAGTGATCCAACGGTCAGGGAACTCTTATACCTGGTACAAGTAAGAAGAGAGTAGGGTTCCCCATTGTTCATGCCTCACCTCGTATATTTTCCACGAGTCTCTCATGAACTATATTTACGTCAGAGAGACAAGAAGAGGCACGAACGATTTTGGTCCTTCTCCCTTCTCTACTCTCCCTCGGATGGTTTAGTCGTAAGTCGTGTGAACCGGACACAGGATTTTTGAGTTCTCACGTGTGTCTCTTAGTCCTCACCGTGACGGTCGAGTCAGTCCATTAGTAGTTAGTGTCACTGACCTCTCACTTCTTGTGTCTTTGGAGAGGAGATCACTTTGGATCGTTTCGCAGTGATGGACTTAATACGTATGTCCATAGCCATAAAATAATGTTTGACACAAAAATAATATTATATTCCTTTATATACTACCATGTTAAATAAAGATCTGTAAAAATGAAGTAGATGTATCCACTCGTTTACCTAATCGTTTGATAGATTTCCCGTAACATAACCACGAAAATAATACCTAAAGAGTACTGACTGTTCTCCGTGTTTCATTTCTTTACCCATGAAAAAAGACCGGTATCGTGGACCACTAGATTTGAGACAGGGGTATTTAGGGAGTGTCACTTTATGACGTTTTCCTACTGGGAGCGTATCAGGTTACAATCAAATTAATTTCCACATCTGTCGGCTCGTTCAAAAGTCTACAGACCTCTTGACACGAACCAGGGTAATAAAACCCAAGAAAGACCAAGGAAATCTCTCTAAGACGTCACTAATATTCTCCCTCAATCCAAAACGTTGTTAATTTCTGACAGAACAACTGTTGTCGTTGTTAGATGTTAAAAAATATACGTCATATATATGTGACACATATGAATATATATGTCATATATTTCTAGACAGTAAGACGAATTTACACAAATATTTAACTTAAATACTTGATTCTAAAAATATCTTACAATATGACAACAGTTATTTTGAATCCTAAAATTAGATAATTAAGAAATCTTTATCTAAGATGACAAATGTTTAACAAAAACAAAGTAACGATTCAGCACGGACTGAGAAACGCTGGGGTATCTGACATCGGGAGGTCCGAAGGGACAGGAAGTGATAGATGGTCTCAAACGAGTTTGAATTAAAATGTTTAATTTTAATTAATTTTTTTAAAATTTGTTCTATGTCCCAAGGTGAGTTGTCAAAGATGGATCTTTAATAATATTAAAAAATTTTATATTTAAATAAATAAAATCAACCTCCAATTAATGAAATGTTTTAACATAGCCAAAACGGTATGTAGTTGTACTTAGGCGGTGTCCATATGTGCACAAGGGATAGGACTTGGGGGGAGGGAGGAGGGAGGGACATGGTAGGGAGACCCAGTAGAGTCACGTGGTCAGGGTTCGTGGGTCATAGTACGTAACTTGGACCTGACCGCTGAGTAAAGCATATACTATAATATGTACAAAGTTACGGTAAGAGGGTTTAGTAGGGTGGGAGTGGGAGAGGGTGTCTCAGGTTTTCTGACAAGATATGTAGACACAGAGAAGACGACAGAGCGTATGTCCCAATAGCAATGGTAGAAAGATTTAAGGTATATATACTCACAAAAATTCCTCGGTTCTACGACATGAAATTTCAATAAAGTTTTCTTAAATTTCTAGTTTAATAAATAATTTGGGTTGACGAAGAAGGGAAAGGGATGTGGGAGGACATGAGTAGATTTAAATATTTAAAGACGATATTAAATTAAAAGGAGACATTGAAAACTTCAACAATCATATATTTCTAGACAGTAAGACGAACGTATGTCGTATTTGATTTAGAGTAACTCTTTAAGAGGTCAAAGGTCGATGAGTTGTACAAAAATTTGACTTTTTATAAAATAACTATAGACTCAAGTTTCTGTCAAGTGAGTAATATCCCGAAATTCTCGCCAAGTTATTTGAGATTATGACACTCATATTTTCGAAGTTGAACTAATAAGTTAGTACCGACTTCATTGTGAATTCTAAGGACATAAAGTCGTCGTTGGACGATTTAATAGAAAATATTAATTATTACGCGATCGTCTGTTTTTGTAGACATATTTTTAAAGTCCTGTTCTCTCATGGTTTTGTGTCTATGACAAGTACTATTTTAAAAATTTTACACTAGAACGAGACCACCAGTATTAAAAAAGAGACCGTCACAGTCAAAAAACCAGTGGTGTTTGTGTTGGTAGTGTCTTTAATGTAAAACGTGAGAGACCAATAAAGGACGGTGTGTACCCCTAATAAATCCCTGACTACCTTCGGACATGGGTTGAAATAAGGAAGTAGGAGAGTACTCCTATTTTCCGACGACATCAGGTGTCCTTTCTCTCGGAACCCGAGCACTTAGAACCACCTCTCTTAAAAGGGGACGTTCATCTTACATACTGACTTCTATTAGTGAGAGGACGAACGGTGTTTCATTACCTAAGACCTTTTCGAACTGAGTCTTTGTGTAGACCTGGGGTTCACACCAGAGGACATTCACACCTCAAGAAGGCGAGAGATTTTCGGGTTCCCCTCGAGTTGTCCATCTGAAACCGAAAGGACTTGAACTGGACCCCCTTAAGTACCTCAGGTCCCCCGGTGCTCCGAAGAAGGTCCACGGAATAATCGTCTGAACGTCGGACGGACGAAGACGTGGTGACTGGAGTATCCGTCTTTAACACAGTGGAAAGGGACGAATCCCTTGACGACTTGAATCCCATGACCTAGGCGCAGGTTTCGTTGGTTGTTTATTTTTTCTCCTTGAAAGGGTTCTCCTTCTAGTTAGTCTTGTTTTTCTTGAACGCACGTGCTTCTATCTTGATGACCTACTATCTGTTGTTGACCAACTTCCTCCTACTCTTCCTTCACCCCCTCCTCTTCCTACCCCTTCACTTTCCTCTTCCACTCGTGCGACGATCTCAGTTCCTTTCGTGTCAGAGACTACGAGTAAAGTCTACAGTGTTTCCTCTATTTCCCCTTCTCTCCCGTAGAATTTCCCTCCTTGTTCTCGTTTCAGTCCAGTTGTTTCCTTGTGGCCAGAAGGGTCCACCGAGCCACCATTTTTTAGGTGGACGGTTACGTCTACACCCAAGCTAGGGACCGAATCCTTCTAGGGGACCTCCTTCTTTACCGTTGAGTGAGGTCGTAAAAACGGACCCTTTAAGGCGTCTGATCTCCTCGGATCGTCCGATGTTGTGTGCCCCAGTGTTTCTCAACCTGTACTGACTCGTGTTTAATACTTCTTTGTAGGGTGTGAGGAACCTTTCCTCTGAGGACGGTGAAAACGGGTTTCTTTGAAGTCTTAAGGATTCACGTACAGGAGGAAGGGAATGACTTAAAAATAACTCCAAAAAGGATAAATACCTAGGGGTCTCCTTTATATTGGGTCTACAAGACCGAAGTCTTCTCGATGTAGGTCTGGACCATGTCTATGATGAGTCTTATAATCTCATAGAAACTTATAGGGACTCTAGGACTCGAGACTCGGACTACAAGAGTTACTTACCCTGAAAACGTAACAGACGGAACCCGTGTCCCTCACTCGTTTTATATACCACTGGTTTTCCACCTGGTACCAGTAGTATTCCTGAAAGTGTCTATAAAGATCGAGAGGAGGACGGACTGTGTGTCATTTGGACGAGAACGAAATAGGAAACTTCAGACCACACCGGTACGATGACAGAAATCTCTTATTTTATACTTTTCTCCTCTACGTACCACGACACTCAATCCCTCGTTAAAGCCACAAGGGAAGGGGGAAGGGGGATCTTGTCGTTAGTACCTTCGTAGATAGTTCTACCTCGGAGAGAGTCGAAACCAGAGTTCACTGATGATACTCGTCTTCGCAGATAAAACCTGGTGTTCTTTTTACATACTTTATTTGTGAAGAACCCAATTCGATGTCTCTACACTTTCAACAATGACACTTTTTTAGATTATCTATGACCGACTAAGTGTACAATTTGACTTAATCTTTTGGGACGAGAACGACTCTATCCATAACAACTTTTATGGACTTTTACTCTGAGAGTGTAACTTTTACTGAAGAGATATAACCTTTAAAAATTTTAATATTGATACAACGATTTAAGAATTACTTTGGAATTTGTTTAGTTCTTTTTGAAACACACTCCTAGTGTCAAACAAGAGTCCAGTCTTACCTTTCTTTTAAGAATTTATAGTGAAACTCTGGTAATAACTTTACTTACATGTGAGTGTGTGGGAGTACAAGATCAAACTCCTCGTAGCGTCTATCAAAATACACACACATATATATATGTGTGTGTATGATATATAATGTGATATATATTACCATATGATATCATTAAATATGATACATTATCATATACATGATATAGGAGGTCCGTTCTTATGACCTCACCCATCGGTAAGGGAAGAGGTCTCGTAGAAGGATTGAGTCTCCAACTTAGACCCAGAGGACGTGACGTCCGTCTAAGAAATCAGACTCGGTGGTCCTTTTAGGGAAATATATGATAATATATTTTTCATGATATAACGAATGACCTTTCCGTTTTCAAGTACTATTTGTCTAAGGGGACGTCTTCCTTCTATGTTACATACTCGTAAAATATCTTGACAGACTACAGGATTTACGAAGGGACGTAAATAATTCCCAGAACTGGGTGGACTCGATTTGTCAAATAGAGACTTCCTCGAAGACAAGATATTTAAAACAAGAGAGTGAGGAGGTTAGTATCTTGGTCTTATCGTTGTTATCAGTGGACCAGTCAATAAAGGGAAATCGTCATGAATTCCTCAGGAAATTGAACTATGAGATACTCCCGTTCTTTTGAAATAAATTTATTCCTGAAATTGGTGGTAACTACTTGATATATATCAAAAGATTATTGTATGCGTATGTATATAGTTATATATATATGTATTTAATGAGAGTGTTGATCCGTTAAATTCCATTCTAAATCCATACGACGACGACGACGATTCAGTGAAGTCAGGTATGACCTCACCCCACGGTAACGGAAGAGACTTCTAAATCCAACTGATTATGAGTAAGAGTTAGAGTTAGAGTGGGGTAAATACCTCATGACTTTAAGAATCGGATCACCAAGAAAAAAATTCGACTCTATATTAACTGTATATTGTTATTATTATATATTTTATATTCATAATATAGTATATATTGTAATATAATCTAAGTCTACATATTGTACTATCCTATAAACATACATAGTACCTTACTGGTGGTATTATTCAACAATGACAGGTAGTGGTGTGTATAAATATAGAAAAAGAAAACTATACCTGAAAGGTCTAGATGAAAGAATCTTTAAAACTTTATAGGTTATGTTATTGTAATTAATCTTAGTATGTAGAAGTACTGAATAAATAAAATATTGACCTTCAAACATGGAAAAGCAAATATCAGAAGGATTCTTCAGACATCTATCTTAAACCAAGTCTAAAGTATGTAAAACTACCATTTTTTAATGTAGAAATAAAAGTAATTAGAGGTTACTTAAAATCGTAAAGGAAGTTGATACAATCATCCGTTATTCGATGGTATCATAGTCGTATGGACACGGAACAATGATTATACAATTTTTATTACGTATAAAAGTATAGTGCAATATCCACAACGTTTATAGACCTTTACAACAAATGTGAGTAGTAATGAAATTTTAGTACAATCAATAATCTAGGTAGTGATTTAGAACAATGAACGATGTAAATTTTTCGTGTTCTGTCTTGTTCTATCACCTCCTCATCCACCTGCACCTCATGTAGAGAGAGGTACCTATGTAGTCCTTATGTGGAAGTCTGTGTCTTCATGTGCGTTTTGTGCTCGACTCGTGTTTGTCCTCATGGACTGGTCACCTTTTCTTATATATCTTGGTGTGTTTTGAACCATCCCACTTCCTAGATCCCCCTTTTTATCCTCACAATCACCCTGACCTGGACGGGAACCGGTCACCCCTTGACTTCGTCCCCAGACTGGGGTGTAGCCCCGTTAACAGACTCAGTCTCCTCTCTGTAAATTCCGACTCTCAATTTGTCGACTAGACACGTCGGATTTACCTTACTCTTAGTCTGTCAAGAACGGTGTCTGTATGTTTGGGGTCTGTCCCTGTACCCAGGGGGCCTTCCGTGTCGTCGACCCTCGACCTCAAATCCCTAACGCCTCGTTAGGGTTCCACTCCCGACGACAACTGACTCCTCTCTACCTGGCTCCCTTACACTCCCTCCTCTGACACCACTCTTTACGGACAACTCCTTTCGACCCGTCGGTTCCTTCGTTCCGTTATCACGACTCAGCACACATCCCCCACCTCGGTAGTGGTATCGGAGAGAGAGGGGTGTACGGTCGTAGGCGTCGACTTGTTATCTCTCCGACCGGATAGTTTACGGACTACACACCTTGATGTCTCATCCTGGGGTGGGTGCCACGAGGAAATTCACTGACTACACGGGGACTTGATGTCTCTTCTTTGGCTGGGTCCCACGGGGAAATTCACGGACTGTACACCTAGATGTCTCATCCTAGGGTCGGTCTCTCCAGGGAGATACACGGACTGTGTAGTTTGTTGTCTCTTCCTGGGGTCCGTTCCCTCGGTAGATTCACGGATTTACCCACCTCGATACCTCTTCCTGACCTGTTTCTCTGGAAGACTACCGGTCGATGTTCTCCGAGTTTCATTCTGAGACTATCCCGGTATTGAGGACACCGTTTCCGTCAGGTACAGGGAAGTGTGAACCACGACGGTGCAGGGGCTTTTGGTTCGTCGACGTGATGGAAGTGACCTTGTCTCGACGGTGTCCGTTTTTTTCAGACCGTAGGTACGGACGTCCCAACGAAGTCATCTCAGGTTGAGAAACGTGGGGACATCTGACGTCGGATGGTCCGAAGAGACAGTGCCTCCCCCCAAGAGGTCCGTTCTTATGACCTCGTATAACCGGTTATAAACAAAGGTATGGGAAGATCTCGTGACATAGAGGACGACGGGATCGGTGGTTGAGGGGACTCATGGACCACTACGGTCTTGGGGACGCTGGGTTCGTCGACGTGGTGGAGGTGTGGCCCGGAAGTGACCCCGTCTGGGTTCAGGAGGTCCCGTCGGAGTCCTCGTTTGGGGTCACCTACTGGGTGTACGTCTCCACCTTTATTTTAGTGTGAACTTTGGGTCCCCTTCACACCGATTCCTTCTTCTGGGTTTCGGAAGGGTGATCGACATGTTCGACGTGTTTAGGTGTGCTAGTTGTCCGTCTGAGACACAGATACCTTGTATATTTTCCAGTAACTCTCGAGAGTGTTTTCTTTTACGTGATCGAGACTATCGACACCTGTAACCTCCGTTCTTGTGTGTCCTCATCCTGGTCTAATCTTAGACTCGACGGGGGTGTCGTACAGGTCTCTGGTCGTGTCACAACCCGTAGGATCACTCCACTCCACCTGACACTGAGGGTCACTCGCTTTCCTGAGACTGTCGTCACTGAGTTCTTTTGATAATAAGAATACGAAACTGAATAAGATATCCAAGAAACCTAAAAAAAAAGGAAAAAGAGGGGAGACAACATCAACAACTAGAATAACCGTGATACTTTAGATTAATTCGAAAATTCGGTAAAAGATGTAAAAAATAACAACAATATTTGGAGACGGAGATACAACCCGAAAACGTCAAGACACCTCAACAAAAAAAAAATGGATAATAATAAAAAAAGATGTAAATAAGGAAACAAACGAAAGGGATGGTAAGAAAAGGGGAACGTCAATTAGAAATTCGATATATTTAGAAGAAGTAGATAGAGATAAATTGAAACGTATAGATAAGAAAGAAAGAAAAGAAAGAAAGGAAAGGAGAGTTGTATAAACAATCCAAATAAAAGTAACGAAATAAGGGGTGATCCGTGGAACGAAATCAAAAAGAAAGATCGAACACGAAATCAATCAAAACAAGAATTGACGATTTATATTAAAAAATAAAGGAAACATTGAGGTCAGTTAGATGACATGGAATAAAACCAACCTGACAAAAAAAAATTAATTAATAAATAAAATGACATGTTATGACATAACTAACGGTATGTAACTGAACTTAGACTGCACTCACATGTACACAAGGGGTAGGACTTCGGGGAGGGTGAAGGGAGGGGTAGGGTAGGGAGACCCAATAGGGTCACGTGGTCGGGGTTTGTAGGACATAGTACGTAGTTTGGACCTGACCACTAAGTAAAGTGTATACGATAAAATGTACAAAGTTACAGTAAGAGGGTATAGTAGGGTGGGAACGGGAGAGGGTGTCTCAGGTTTTCTGACAACTTATGTAGACACAGAGAAAACGACAGAGTGTATGTCCCAATAGTAATGGAAGAAAGATTTAAGATATATATACACAATCATATGACATAACCACAAAAAGAAAGACCGAATGAAGTGAGACATATTAGCCGAGGTCAAAGTAGGTGGAGTAATCTTGACTAAGTTTACATAAGAAAAATTACCGACTCATTATAAGGTAACACATATACATGGTGTCGAAAGAATAGGTAAGTAGACGACTACCTGTAGATCCAACTAGGGTACAGGACCGATAATATTTGTCACAACGCTACTTGTAACCCCATGTACACAGAGAAAACTAAGACCAAAGGAGCCACACATACGGGTCACCACCCTAACGACCCAGTATACCGTCAAGATAAAGGTCAAAAATTTCCTTAGAGGTGTGACAAGAGGTATCACTGACATGATCAAATGTAAGGGTGGTTGTCACATTCTCCCAAGGGAAAAGAGGTGTAGGAGAGGTCGTAAATAACGAACATCTGAAAACCTATCGTCGGAAAGACTGACCGTACTTTACCATGGAGTAACACCAAACTAAACGTAAAGAGACTGTTACTCACTACAACTCGTAGAAAAATACACAAACAATCGGTAGACATACAGAAGAAACCTCTTTACAGACAAATCAAGAAACCGGGTAAAAAACTAACCCAGAAAATAAAAAGACCTTAACTCGACGTCCTGAACGAACGTATAAAAACTCTAATTAAGAAACAGGTAACGGAGTAAACGATAATAAAAGAGGGTAAGACTTCCGACAGAAAAGTGGAACGAATATCAAAGGAAACAACACGTCTTCGAAAATTAAAATTAATCCAGGGTAAACAAATAAAAACGAAAATAAAGGTTATAAGACCCTCCACCCAGGATCTCCTAGGACGACACTAAGTACTACGTCTCACAAAACGGATACAAAAGGAGATCCTCAAATTATCAAAGACCAGAATGTAAATCTAGAAATTAGGTAAAACTCAAATAAAAACACATACCACAATCTTTCACAAGACCAAAGTAAGAAAATGTTCACCAACTGGTCAAAAGGGTCGTTGTGAACAATTTCTCTAACAGAAAAGAGGTAACGTATAAGAACGGAGGAAACAGTTTCTATTCCATAAGTATCCACGTACCTAAATAGAGACCCGAAAGATAAAACAAGGTAACTAGGTATAAAGACAGAAACACGGTCATGGTATGACAGAACTACTGGCACCGAAACATCATCTCGGGCTTCAGTTCGTCCAACTAAGGAGGTCAAGGTAAGAAGAAAGAGTTCTAACGAAACCGATAAGTTCCAAAAAACATAAAGGTATTTTTAACACTTTAATAAACAAGATCAAGAGACTTTTTATGGTATCCATCGAACTATCCCTAACGTAACTGAGATATCTAACGAAACCCATCATATGAATAAAAGTGATATAACTAAGAAGACTAGTACTTGTGTCATATAAAAAAGGTAGATAAACACAGGAGAAACTAAAGAAAGTGGTCACAAAATATCAAAAGATATATATCCAGAGAACAAAGAAATCCAACTATATAAGAATTCATAAAATAAGAAAAGCAACGTTACCACTTACCTTAACAAAGGAATTAAAGAGAAAGACAAAAGAGTAACAATCACATATCCTTACGTTCCCTAAAGACACGTAATTAAAATACAGGACGTTGAAATGATATAAGTGACTAATCGAGATCATTAAAAGACCACCTCAGAAATCACAAAAGATACATCTCCTAGTATAGTAGACGTTTGTCACTCTCAAAATGAAGAAGAAAAGGTTAGACCTAAGGAAAATAAAGAAAAAGACGAGACTAAGGACACCGGTATTGAAGGTTTTGATACAACTTATCATCACCACTCTCACCCGTGGGAACAGAACAAGGACTGAAATCCCCTTTACGAAAGTTAAAAAGCGGTAACTCCTATTACAAACGACTCCCAAACAGTATATATCGAAAATAATACAACTCCATACAAGGAAGATAAGGACGAAAGACTTCCCAAAAATAGTATTTACCTACAACTTAAAACAGTTTCCGAAAGAGACGTAGATAACTCTATTAGTATACCGAAAATAAAAAGTTAAACAATTACTTTTAATTGTTCCACATAATGTAACTGACTAAACGTCTATAACTTCTTAGGAACGTAGGGACCCTATTTCGGGTGAACCAGTACTACATACTAGAAAAATTACACAACAACCTAAGACAAACGATCTTAAAACAATTCCTAAAAACGTAGATACAAGTAGTCACTATAACCGGACGTCAAAAGAAAAAAACACCGTAGAAACAGTCCAAAACCATAATCCCACTACCACCGGAGTATCTTACTCAAACCTTCAAATGGGAGGAGACGTTAAAAGACCTTCTCAAACTCATCCTATCCACAATCGAGAAGAGCTTTAAAAACCATCTTAAGTCGACACTTCGGCAGACCTGGACCCGAAAACAAACGACCTTCTAAAGACTAATGGCAAAGTTAAAGGCACGAACACTACCCAGACAATTCTAAAAGATAAAGAAGGACCAAGTCAAAACCTTTTAACATGAAAAGATTCTTAAACAGGTAAAGAAGGTGCAACAGGTAAAATAACCGTATGTTGACGACTATCATCAGAGAATACTAGGAAACATAAAGACACAACAGACAACACTAGAGAGGTAAAAGTAAAGATTAAAATAACTAAACTAAAAAGAGAGAAACGAAGAACTACTCAGACCGATTACCAAACAGTTAAAATAAATAGAAGAGTTTCTTGGTCGAAAACCAAAACAACTAAAAACGATACCAGAGAAAACAAAGAAAACGTAATAAAGACGGGATTCAAAATTCTAAAGAAAGGAAGATGATTTGTACCCCAAGTATTAAAGAAGGAAAAGTTCAACGAAATCCACATCTCAATCCAATAAATAAACTGAAAAAAGAATAAAGAACTTCATTCGGACACAACGATACTTGAAAGGGGAATGACGACGAAAATGTCACAGGTTATCCAAAACCCAACAACACAAAAGTAAAAGTAAACAAAGATACGCATAAAACTAAAGAAAAAACTAAAGAAGACACTAAACAACCAATAAGTCGTCGCACAACAAGTCGGAGGTATACAACCCTATAAATTATCAAAAAGAGAACATTAACTGTGGATTAGAATGACGTAACACCAGTCTTTTCTACGAACCTTACTAAAGGTAAAAAAACTTAAATGGTTCCGATCTAAATACCGGGTCCTACACTAGATAGGACCTTTTCCAAGGCACACGTGAACTCTTTTTTCCACTTTAAGTAACAAAACCCCACTTTACAGGATATCTATAGTTAATCCAGATTGACCAAATAACATAGTAAATTTCAAACACAAAGGAACAATTAAAAGACAAATCAACTGGATAGGTATCCACACTCACCCCATAATTTCAGAGGGTGATAATAACACAATAACAATTAAAGGGGAAAGTATGAACAATCGTAAACAGAAAGTATAAAACCACGAGAATACAACCCACGTATATATAAATACTAACAATATCGAAACAGAACCTAACTAGGAAACTAGTAATACATCACAGGTAGAAACAGAGAAAAGTGTCGGAAACAAAATTTCAGATAAAATAGACTATACTCATAGCAATGAAGACGAAAGAAAACCAGAGATAAACGTACCTAACAGAAAAAGGTCGGGAAGTGAAAGTCATACATACACAGGGAACAAAACTCCACCCAGAGAACATCTGTTGTATATATCCCCAGAACAATAACATAGGTAAGTAGGTCAGAAACAGAAAACCAACCCCGTAAGTTGGGTAAACGCAAATTCCATTAATAACTATTCATACTAGGACAACGGTAAATGAAATAACAAAACCCAAACTCAAATATGTGGGAAAGACACAAAGGACAGATCTCTTCTAGGAAATCGTAAACAACTTCTCGATCAAACCACCACGACTTAAGAGACTCGAAAACGAACAAACATTTCAAAAACTAAAGAGGAAGTATAAACTTACTCTAGGAACGAACCTAGTCATTAGACCCGATATCCAATAGAAGAAAGTAGTGAAATTCATACAGGACGGTAGGGGAAGACCGGACTTCTCAAAGAAAACTTTCTAGTCGACAATAGGAATACCCTTAGGGGAACACACAAGAAACAACTAAAAGGGAACGACGAAAATTATAAACAAGAAACACAAACTAGAAACAATTAAACTAATTATATACAGAACCCCACAAAGTAGAACCCAAACAGAACAAACCCTGAGAGACCAAAGAACCCGAACCCACTAATAAAGAAAGGGGTAAAATCCCTTCACAAGTTGATAATAGAGGAATTCATAAAAGAGTACCAGAAAGAAAAACAGAAGAAGAAGACCCTGAGGATACTAAGCTTACGACCCCGTAAATTGTAACAGGGTCTCCAGAGACTCCAACAGGAGTAAAGAAAATTATGAAAAAAGCAAAAGGGAGACAAAGGAAATAAAGATGGTAAGATAGAAGGTGGAGTGAATAGGATAGAAGACGAAGGCAATAAGATGACAACCAAGGGAGGTCTCACAAAAAAAAAATTAGAGTAAATGACGTAATAAGTAATATATAACTGAGAAAAAATAAAGAAGATCCAGGAACAATTTGGAAAGAAGGTAGAAGAGTTAGGAACAGAGGTCCGATAAATACAATGAGGTTAAACAAAAGTTCTAAAACCTAGTAAAAGTGACAGTAATAAACCTTAAGAAATAGTCCGTCTAAGGGATAGAGAAGGAGAAAACAAACCAAACCACCCGTAAATAGGACAAGGAAATGGACGAACCATAAAAAGACGGAAAAGTAGAACAAATATAACGACACAAAACCCACCGGAAAGACATAAGACCGTCAACCACCAAGGAGAAATAACACCTCCAAGGAACGACACCCACCCCAACATGTCCACCGAACAGTTCCAAAGGACCAATCCCTTCGAACACAACCACAAGACCGCCCACCTCGACCTAAAGAAGAGAGACCTCACGTTACTTCACAGGTCATTACTCAATACTCTACAGTTACCCAAACATATAACTTCTAGACATATAACTTCGAGTCCCGACACAAGGACACAACGACCTCTTAAACGCACCATACAGAACGAGACCTTGAACAACCGGGAACCCACCACGAACCAAAGTCACATCCATACCTCCGTAAACTACTCGAGGATAGCTAATTACAAGGGACCTAAGTCCTCAAGAGATCACAAGAGTCCTAAACCTGAATTCGGAGGACGGAGACCAAAAGTCAGAATAAGAATGTCATCGGAGTTCTGGAGGTAGATATGTCGTGGCTACTATTTTGTAGATCCAATTACTACTTTTCTAAGAGGTGTCACTCCCTGTGGGTCTCTCCAAGTGTCTCAATGTACCTCTTCTCTTCTCCCTCCTCCCTCTATCTCCACTGGTCCTCCTCTTCTCCCCCTTAGTTTTCCCCTCTCTCGTTAGATCGGTCATTAGTTAAGGGATACACGAGAGGTGTCAGACGTAGGGAGTCTCTACAAGTGTCTCAATGTGTCTCTTCTCTTCTCCCTCCTTCCTCTGTCTCCACCGACCTTCCTACTTCCCCTTTAGTTTTTCTCTCTCTATCTAGGTCGGTCATTAGTCAAGGGATTCACAAGAGGTGTCGGGCCTTGTGTGTTTTTATAAGTGTCTCAACCCATCTCTTCTTTTCCCCTTCCCCCCTCTATCTCCGTTGGACCACCTCTTTTTCCTCTCAGGTTTCCCCCTCTCTCGTTAGTCCGGTCACTAGAGAGAGGGTTCATTTTTACCCATGACTTCTAACCCAAGAATTTCCGTATTTCAACTATTGTTTATGGTTTTTCATTTCTAATTTTTAGAATTCATCTCCAATCTAAGAGTTTTTATGTTATAATTTGTTTGTTTGTTTTTTTGTGTTTCAGTGTCTTTGATATAATATATATATATACTTCAAACGAAATTTTTATCACAGACAGAAAAAAAAGTTTCATTATCATCCAATAACGGCCCCAGGTCGGGGCCACCTAGGTCCCTTAAGCTTCCCACCTGCCGCAACCGCACCTTTCTGAACAAACAAATAATTACATTCTAATCTAATTCTTTGATATCACATCATTCTTCTAATTCACCTCCTTCTCCCGACTTATCGAACCAAATGCGTCTTCCGGTTATTTTAAGGTCTGTTCCTTAAATGTGGTAGATGTAACCCGGTGGCCGCGGGCGAACTTATAGATTCCCACGGAGCGGAATTCGAGGGAAAGCACGCCCAGAATTGTCGGTCCCGTTCATTCATCTGGACCGCTCGGAGGCGCGGGGTCCACCTCTAAGTCGGACTTCAATTTCATTTCTCGTCTCTCTTCCTTTCCCTCTCTTCTTCTTTCTCTCTTTTTCTGTGTCCCCCTCGGTCTCAGGGTTCTTTGGTCCGGCTCTCTGGATCAAGCTCTTTGACCAGGCTCTTTGACCGGTGGCCGGGGACCGGGGGCCGGGGACCGGGGGAGGAAATAACAAGTCTTCCGGAAAATATGAAAACTATTTTGTACCTCTAGTTACCTATTGTGTTTTAATACGTCGCAAGCGTCGGGTCTGAGAAAGATATGTAGTAAAACATATGTTTTCCAGAGTCCACTAAATGTAATAGAAGACCGGTTCTCCGAACAATTGTGAAAAACCGAGAGAAGGAATTACTTACAATTAAAACAAAGGGGACTTCACAAAAAGAAATTAGACGTAGAGGAATTGCGTAATTTCAATGTAGAGATATCTTGTTTCCACGTCACCCTATATTGTTTCTTCCATGAATTGAGTTTCTAGATTACAACGATTATGGTCCAGACGATGAACAAAAAGATATATGGTTGACATAGATTTTTATTTCCTATACTTTTAAACCGTCGTTCGTAACTGGGTTTTTTACTTTGAAAATTAGTCAGGATAAGATTTCTAAAACTGAGGAGCCTTCGAGGATGTAAGGATCCTACAAAATTCGAAGGACACGGAGGACGCCAGTCCTCCGGAGTTTGTTAGTGTGAGGTCTCAGGACGTCGTCCGATGTTTCGGTAGCCTCCCCAAAAACCTAACTTTGTGAGAAAGTTTACGTCTTCTGATTTCGGGACTTAACTGAAAAAGGTCTTTTACAGTCTTCTCACCTTTTCGTCTCGTGTTTTCGGCCGTCTAAAAACAACCCCATGTACGAATCCTTAAAGGTCTCCCCAGGGACTTCAGACTCGTGCGGAACGCATACAGTCGAAGGAAGGAGTACTGGAACAGTGCCCGCCCTAAGGAGTGTGACCGAGGGCCGTCCAATATTTTTACTTTTAATTTCCTCATTACCCCTGAATTTTTATTGTTTTTTATTTTATTTTCAAAAAAATTAAATTTTTTACTATTATCATTTTTATATAGATTCTGAAAAAGACCTCAACAACGTCTTGACACCCCAGTCAAGTAAAAGTCTATCAAGGAACCAGGTTGAACATTAAGAGTGCCAGATATCCGGGGAGGGATACATCAGCCACGATTGGTGTCCCAAAATTAGATAACGTGGACAGTGAAAGTTTCACCAAGGGAGACAAATGTAATCGAAGAAGACAAACGACCAGAGAAGTCACAGATTAAAGACCGGACTGTGTTCTCCACGCCACCACCACTGAAAAAAAATCCGAGCGAGTAAGTCAACACGAAACCCCTCCCTCCTTGTGACGTTTGTTTACAGTGACCACACACAAATGTCACTAAGTCGGTGTGACCCAAACGGGGACGAGTACCGTGCACACGAAAGGGTCAGATGTGACGAGTCTGAGATCCAACGAGACGGCCCTTGACAGACTACGTCCGGGACCAAACATACGTGAAGGGTTCAGATTCGACGAGTCCAAGTCCAAGAACCCATGAGGTGTTTTCGTGTCTGAACCAACCCGGACACAAAACGTGTGTAGGGTCCAGACTCGTCGAGTCCACTGGTCCACGAACCGCGCATGTATCAGCGGGAGTCAACTTCCGACGCTGAATAGGGGAGGGGGTAGGGTCGACGAGCCAAAAGACCCACATGTTGCCCGTACGTAAGAGAGAAGACCCTTCGACTACTAGAGACCGACGCTGGGAGGACCACCTACAACTGGTAGGTCTTAGGGTTCTTTAGAACCAATCGTTGCTTCAGACGAACGTCAGACCATATCTTACGGAGAGACCCCGGTGCTAACGGGGGAAGGCCGAGACCGACGGGAGTGGACGGACAGAGGTCGCCCCCTACCCGGCCAGACGTCGGTAGATCGAGACGAGTCAGGAAATAAGACACTCGTACGGACCGCCACCAATCCCGAAAAACACCCTAGAGTCCTATCTCCCTATCGATAGGGTGTCAGACCCAACGGTTAAGTTCGATCAAGGGAGTCTAACGGGGTCCCGTGAGTCCGGGCCAGGAATAGGATTTGTTACGGTGGGCGAGGAGGGACAGGGAGGGGGCGAACGATCACCCCCTACGCTCGGAGACCCGACAGTGTCGTGACCCTTAACGACAACCCGTGTTTTAGACACCCCCAATTAATAAATAAATAAAAGGGAGGACCAATAAAACGGGAGACTCTAAAGTTCCGAGTGGTGTCTGGGCGTCCTCTCTCACAAAGGACCACAAACCTTTGAAGAGAGAAAAAATTCTCAGGGAAGGGACCTGCCTATAGGCAGGGATGGAGAAAACAGAGAGAAAAATAGAAAATATAAAACAGGATGGAGGAAAGTTTCTGTTGCCCGACGAAAAGACCCACGGACTACAGGAGACGGTCGTAAGTCTTCAACAAGACACCTTAAACAAGACGCGAGTTTACAAGAAAGCTACTTAAACATTCCCTCTTTCACCAGAGGGGCAGGACAAGGAGACGGTAGAATCCTGGCGGGGGGAACAACCTGACAAAACTGAAACGAGTACCCACATATATATATACACATATAAGGATATAAAATTAATAAAACGGACTAAAACATTGACGGTAAACGGACCCTGAGTAGAAACCAAAGAGGAAAAACCTATAAACGAAATTAGAGTGAATTACGGTATTGTTTGGTGAACACCTTATAAGCAAACACTCGTCTCCAGTACGGGACTCGGAAACCTCACCTCACGACTGAGGTTCTGGTATCTTGTGGTCTCTTGATTGGTTTGGGACGATGACGACGACGACGATTCAGTGAAGTCAGCACACGTTGAGACACTCTGGGGTCTCTGCCGTCGGGTGGTCCGAGGGGGCAGGGACCCTAAGAGGTCCGTTCTTGTGACCTCACCCAACGGTAAAGGAAGAGGTTACGTACTCTCACTTTTCACTTTCACTTCAGCGAGTCAGTACAGGCTGAGAAGTACTGGGCTACCTAATCTCGGGTGGTCCGAGGAGACAGGGACCCTAAAAGGTCCGTTCTCATGACCTCAGCCCACGGTTGGTTTGGGATCCCTCATAGTTTATCACTCTTGAGTATGTTTCCTTTGGCGAACTTATGTTCTGGCTCGTAGTGGGTTGGTGGTCATCGTGGGACACGTCCTACGAAGTAGATTTATTGTTTGTTTTGTTTTTATGTTTGGGTTAGTAGTCGTCTGTCCTAATGGTGGAGTGAGTCGGAACGGGTAGTCTCCTTTTTGTTTGTTTGTTTGTTTTTGAGTCCTGTTTGAAGTGGGATATACTTCGAATGTGTTTGGTGATCTGGTTGGAATCCTCCCGTCTTTGGCTTTCCTTATATCTTAAGTTGGAACTGGACCCTTTTCCTCTGGAGTTTGTGTTATTGAAATTTTTTATTATTATTACTTTTCCGTCTCTTTATGATGTGTTTACTTCCTTGTTTTATCTCTGTGTCTTCAGGTTCATTTACTTCTTCTTTATCCGTTTGATGGACTTTTTCTTAAGTCTTATTACTATCATTTATACTAATTTTTTTTTTGGAACTTTTGTTTTACCTCTTTTACGTTCTAAGTTAATTGTTTCTGGATTTGTTTAATTTCTTATTTGTATGTCTCTGTTTGTTCTGTTAACGACTGTAATTTTTATGAGATCTTCCTTAGTTATTTTCTTATTGACTTCATCTCGTCACTGAGTCACTCGACCTTCTATTTTACCACCTATACTGATGCCTTCTCGTCTTATTTCGTTTTTCTTACTTTTCTTGACTCCTGTCAGAGTCTCTGGAGACCCTGTTATAGTTTGTGTGACTACAAACTTAATATTCCCAGGGTCCTTTTCTTCTCTTTTTTCTTTCCCACACTCTTTTAAAAACTTCTCTAATATCAACTTTAAAAGGACTTGTACCTTTTCCTTTATCAGTTAGTTCAGGTTCTCCGTGTTTCTCAGGGTGTGTCCTATTTGGGTTCCTATTTGTACGGTTTGTGTATGATTAGTTTCATTGTTTCTGATTTGTGTTGCTTTCTTATAATTTTCGTCGTTCCCTCTTCGTTATTCATTGTATGTTTCCTTTGGGGTGTCTGAATTGTCGACTAGAAAGTCGTCTTTGAGACGTCCGGTATTCCCTTACCAACCTATATAAATTTCATAACTTTCCCTTTTTAGATGTTGGTTCTAATGTCATGAACCCTTTCTAGAGTAAGTTTTAACTACCTCTTTATATTTGAAAAGTCTGTTCGTTTTCAATTCTCTTAAGTCATGGTGGTTTTGTCGAAATGTTGTTTACAATTTCCCTGAATGTATCAGTTCTTTATGTCTCTTCTTTTTTCTCGATGTTTTAGTTGGGGTTTGTTAATTCTTTTACCGTTATACTTGTATATACAGTTATTAATTGACATTTACCTAATTTACGAGGTTAGTTTTCTGTGTCTGACCGACTTACCTGTGTTTTCGTTCTGGGTTTATATACGACATATGTTCTTTGGGTGAAGTCTGGATTTCTATGTATATCTGGTTTTCACTGTCCTACCTTTATAAATAAGAGACGTTTACCCTTGGTTCTCTTTCGACCTCATCGTTAAGAGTATAGTCTGTTTTATCTGGAATTTTATTTCTTCTAATGTTCTCTATTCCTTCCTGTGATGTATTACTAGTTCCCCAGTTAGGTTCTCCTTCTGTATTGTTAACATTTGTAGATACGTGGGTTGTATGACGATTCAGCGAAGTCAGCACAGACTGAGACACACTGGGGTTTCTACCGTCGGGTGGTCCGAGGGGGTAGGGACCCTAAGAGATTCGTTCTTGTGACCTCACCCAACGGTAAAGGAAGAGGTTACGTTCTTTCACTTTTCAGTTTCACTTCAGTGAGTCAGCACAGACTGAGAATCTCTGGGGTACCTGACGTCGGATGGTCCGAGGAGACAGGCACCCTAAAAGATCCGTTCTCATGACCTCACCCCACGGTAACGGAAGAGGTTGTATCCTCGTGGAGTTATGTATTCTGTTTGTGACTTTCTGTATTTTCCTCTTTAACTGTCATTGTGTTATTGTCATCCTCTGACTATGGGGTGAGTGTGGTTACCTGTCTAGTAGTTTTGTCTTTTAATTATTCCTTTGTGTTCAGAATTTACTATCTACTCTACCTAGAGTAACTATAGAAGTCCTGTAAGATAGGTTTATGTCTTCTTATATGGAAGAAGAGTTCACGTGTACCTTGTAAGAGGTCCTATCTACTGTAGAACCCAGTGTTTGGTTTGGAGTCATTTAAATTCTTTTAACTTTAATATAGTTCGTAGAAGAAACTGGTGTTACGATATTCTGATCTATATTAATGTTCTTTTTTTTGACATTCCTTGTGTTTGTGTACCTCTAATTTGTTACACAAAGATTTATGGGTTGTCCAATGACTTCTTTAGTTTTCCCTTTAAATTTTTTAAAGATTTTTCTTTACTGTTACTTTTGTACTGTTGAGTTTTGGATACCCTACGTCGTTTTCGTCAGGATTTTCCCTTCAAATATCGTTATGTTAGGATGGAGTTCTTTATTCTTTTTGTAGTTTATCTGTCGGATTGAAATGTGGATTTTGTTGACCCTTTTCTACTAATTTTTTTATTCATCTTCCTTTCTTTAGTATTTCTAGACTCGTCTTTATTTACTTTTTCTTTACTTTCTTTGTTATCATTTCTAATTATTTCGATTTAGGCCCAAGAAACTCTTTTATTTGTTTTAACTGTTCGGAAATCGGTCTGAGTATTTCTTTTCTTCTCTCTTCTTAGTTTAGTTGTTTTAATCTTTACTTTTTCCTCTGCAATGTTGTCTGTTACTTCTTTATGTTTCCTAATATTCTCTGATAATACTTGTTGATATACCGTTAT